>JARQWZ010003968.1:0-42500 GCA_033150135.1 Gobio occitaniae
AATGTTTTCAACATTAATAATTAACATTTCATTCATGAGTAATCCAACCCTATAATAGTTCTATATACAGTGGGGCAAAAAAGTATTTAGTCAGCCACCAATTGTGCAAGTTCTCCCACTTAAAAAGATGAGAGAGGCCTGTAATGTTCATCATAGGTACACTTCAACTATGAGAGACAGTTGATCACATTGTCTGATTTGTAAAGAATTGATTTGCAAATTATGGTGGAAAATAAGTATTTGGTCACCTTCAAAAAAGCAAGATTTCTGGCTCTCACAGACCTGTAACTTCTTCTTTAAGAGGCTCCTCTGTCCTCCACTGGTTCCCTGTATTAATGGCCCCTGTTTGAACTGGTTATCAGTATAAAAGACACCTGTCCACAACCTCGAACAGTCAGACTCCAAACTCCACTATAGCCAAGACCAAAGAGCTGTCAAAGGACACCAGAAGACATACAAGACCACTGATAATCTCCCTCGATCTGGGGCTCCACGCAAGATCTCACCCCGTGGGGTCAAAATTATCAGAAGAACGGTGAGCAAAACTCCCAGAACCATCACGGTGGGACCAAGTGAATGACCTACAGAGAGCTGCGACCACAGTAACAAAGGCTACCATCAGTAACACACTCCGCCTCCAGGGACTCGATTCCTGCAGTGCCAGACGTGTCCCCCTGCTTAAGCCAGGACATGTCCGGCCCGTCTGAAGTTTGCTAGAGAGCATTTGGATGATCCAGAAGAGAATTGGGGGAATGTCATATGGTCAGATGAAACCAAAATAGACCTTTTTGGTAAAAACACAACTTGTCGTGTTTGGAGGAGAAAGAAGAACGCCATACCCACTGTGAAGCATGGGGGGGGGGGGGGGGGGGGGCATCATGCTTTGGGGCTGTTTTTCTGCAAAGGGACCAGGACGACTGATCCGTGAAAAGAAAAGAATGAATGGGGCCTTGAGTAAAACCCTCCTTCCATCAGCAAGGGCATTGAAGATGAAACGTGGCTGGGTCTTTCAGCATGACTATGATCCCAAACACACCGCCTGGGCAACGAAGGAGTGGCTTCGGAAGAAGCATTTCAAGGTCCTGGAGTGGCCTAGCCAGTCTCCAGATCTCAACCCCATAGAGGGAGGGAGTTGAAAATCCATGTTGCCCAGCGACAGCCCCAAAACATCACTGCTCTAGAGGAGATCTGCATGAGGAATGGGCCAAACTACCAGCAGCAGTGTGTAAAAACCTTGTGGAGACTTACAGAAAACGTTTGACCTCTGTCATTGCCAACAAAGTGTTGAGATTAAATTTTGTTATTGACCAAATACTTATTTTCCACCATAATTTGCAAATCAATTCTTTAAAAATCAGACAATGTGATTTTCTGGATTTTTTTTTCTCATTCTGTCTCTCATAGTTGAAGTGTACCTATGATGAGAATTACAGGCCTCTCTCATCTTTTTAAGTGGGAGAACTTGCAGAATTGGTGGCTGACTAAATACTGTTTTGCCCCACTGTATCCATCTCCCAAACCCCTTCAGTAGTGATGTCTGCAGTGTGGTAAAGTGTGGTAAAGCAGGTGTGTGACCTGTATGAGGCGGGAGGGTTGGCTCGTGTCCTGCAGCTCATGCTGATCTTGTCCTCCGGAGACTCTTCGGGGTAAATGGTGTCGACGGGCTGCTCCTCAAACACCGGCCCGAATCCTGATGCCTCGTCTGAGACAGCAGGAGATACAGTCAGACGCACAGATGAGGACGAGCTCAGAGTAACACATCAGCAGATACATTAGAAACATGACACGCATTATAAACACACATTATAAACTCAACACATGACACACATTATAAACTCAACACGTGACACACGTCTGAGTGAGATCTGATCCGACTGCATCAGGAACAGTTGATTTGAAAAGTAGAAAGTGAAACATTATAACAATGACTTTCTCAACGTGCACTGATAAATTATGCATAATAATGTGCCTTAAGAGAGTAAAGAGAGTCCAGTCCTTTCCGGCTCCATTAGTGCATGCTGGGATATCAATCATTAGAGAGAGTCTGACGCCACTGCGATTAATGATGATCACAAATTCAGCTGTTGATTACTTTCACTTTCATGTGAAATAATGTGGTATAAAGCCTGGGCTAATAACCAGCAGCTCACAGTCAGGCCATCTGTAGAGGTTGATCAGTGATTGGTCAAAATCAGTCCCAGTGGATCAGATCAATGGAGTTTGTGCTTCCGGACACGGCTGCTCCAGGTTTCTCTCTCATCCTCTCGTGCTCTGAGTGCTTGACGTTAACTGCATTATTTGAGTCGCAGCACATTGAGATGATAAACACATGAGTTATGTTTCAGAAAGTGTGGTGAATGTTGTGGAGTGAGTGCGAGTGATTTAGAGAGTGTATCCGGACAGACGGAGGAACTGGGATCTTCTGATGTTAGATTCAGGAATCGGCTGCCGTCTCGTCTAATCAGATATGAATTATTCATGAGCGGGGGGTGTAATCTTCAGCTCGCTCGTGATTTAATGTTATTAACTCGTCCAGGCATCAGACGGATCGGTTACTGATCTAAACACACGCGTAAAACAGCCGTGATTATCATTACACTGGTCTCACACACTTCTGCATGATAACAAAGAAAACATTACATTTATATATTTAAAGAAACTAAAGTAAAGATCTTATGAATATTTTACAAAGCAACCCCTGTCCCAATTAAAATGATTAAAAATAATAATTTGAATGGATTATACCAAGATGTTTGAATACTATATCATTAAAAAAAGTACTATAATACTATACAGTAATGTATATATTACAATAAAAACTAAATATGCAAATGAAAGCTCATTTAATCTTAACTATATTATCATATCAGTGATGTTAAAGTATTAAAGCGGTTTGATTGACAGCTCTGCAGTCGCGCGGATGAAACACACACAGATCAAAGTCTCTCCAGGAACCACTAAACGTCTGGCAGGGCACGCGGGCTCCCAAGGCTCTGCTGGAGAACGGGTGGAGGCGGTCAGGCCGGGGAAATGGAAAAGCCACAGACGTTCGCTTAATCTCCTGCTCCCCCACAATGCCCTGCTTCTACATTAGAGCCCTGAATCACTGTACCGTCCGCCTGATCTTCCCTGAACAGATTCTCGTCACACTGCGTGTCCTAACCAGGACGCTTTAGCTTTCCAGCAACAACCAGTTTGTCTAAACACAATAGCGAATGTGACTGATGATGCCCACGGAAATAAACCTCACAGCGGAAACAAGGAGATGGACCTTACCTCCAAAGACTCCTGGGAAATCGGCACACACTGAGCAAACTGAAACACAAAACACCATGCCATCTTTACATGTGACATCCCAGAATGATTCAGTGCATCTCTTTAATTCTACCTATGAGACGCATGTGAACATCTATACAGTAAATACACGAGAAATGACAGTCATAGATCTTTAAGAGTGACTGAAGTTCATATTCTAGTCAATAATGAGGTCAGAAACATGCATTTATTGAACTTTGGACTGTTTAAGAGTGGATTTAATTTAATTTCAAATATAATTCAACTGAAAAACAAATAAAAATAAAGGTTAAATAAATAAAAGGAAGAATCTGGCACTATAACCATTTTATCTCGTTTTCATTATCTTTGGAAGAGCGAATCCTAATTGAGCATTAAGTCTGATTAAGCAAGAGTCGTAGTGCAGATCCTCTCTGGGTCCGTTTATAAAGCAGTGACCGCTGATGTGTGTGTGAGATAGCGGACGATCAGAGCGCTGATGTGTGTGTGAGATAGCGGACGATCGGAGACTCTGATGTCCTCTGATCACTGACCGTCTGCAGTAACACAGGACGACAGCAGGACACAGATCTGATCCAGCAGATTCAGGCGTACACTCACAGTGAGAGGAAGATTATAGTATTATATACTCAGAGCGAGAGGAAGGTAATAGTACAACCCCAAATCAGAAAAAGTTGGGACAGTATGGAAAACGCAAATAAAAAAAAAAGAAGTGATTTCTACATTTACTTTGACTTGTATTTCATTGCAGACAATATGAACACAAAATATTTCATGTTTTGTCTGGTCAACTTCATGTCATTTGTAAATATGCATCCTTTCCTGTCATTCAGACCTGCAACACATTTCAAAAAAAGTTGGGACAGTAAAGCATTTACCACTTTGTAATGTTGCCATTCCTTTTCACAACACTTAAAAGACGTTTAGGGACTGAAGACACCAAGTGATGAAGTGTTTCAGGTGTAATTTTGTCCCATTCTTCCTGCAAACAAGTCTTAAGGTGGGCAACAGTTCGGGGTCTTCGTTGTCCACATTCTCTATTGGAGACAGATCAGGACTGAGGCAGGCCAGTCAAGTGCCCGAACCCTCTTCCTCCGCAGCCAGGACTGCAGAATGTGTGCAGAATGTGCTTTTGCATTGTCTTGTTGAAATATGCATGGACGTCCCTGGAAAAGATGTCTTCTTGAAGGCAGCATATTATGCTCCAAAATCTCTATGTACTTTTCAGCATTAATGGAGCCTTCACAGAAGTGCAAGTTACCTTTGCCAAGGGCACTGACACAACCCCATACCATGACACACCCTGGCTTCTGGACTTGTTGCTGGTAACAGTCTGGATGATCCTTTTCTTCTTTGGTCCGGAGCACACGGTGTCCATTCCTCCCAAAAAACACCTGAAATACTGCTTCATCTGAGCACAGTACACGTTTCCACTGTGTGATGGTCCATCCCAGATGCCTCGAGCCCAGAGAAGTCGACGGCGCTTCTGGACACTGTTAACATAGGGCTTCCTTTTGGCACAGTACAGTTTTAACTGGCATTTGTGGATGTAACTACGTATTGTGGTACTTGACAAAGGTTTGCCAAAGTAGTCCTGAGCCCATGTGGTGATATCGCTTATAGATGAATGACAATTAGGCTTGCGCCCTTGTCCTTTACGCACTGAAATTCCTCCAGATTCCTTGAATCTTTTAATTATGTTATGCACTGTTGAATGTGAAATATCCAAATCTCTTCCTATCTTTCTTTGAGGAACATTGTTTTTAAACATTACAATAATTTTCTCACGTATTTGTTGGCAAACTGGCGATCCTCGACCCATCTTTGCTCCTAAAGGATTAGACCTTTCTAGGAAGATGCTTTTGTACCAAATCATAATTACAATCACCTGTTGACATCACCTGTTTCAAATCACATCATTATTTAACCATTTTACCTCATTACTAGCCCTAAATTGCTCCTGTCCCAACTTTTTTTAAATGTGTTGCAGGTCTGAATGACAGGAAAGGATGCATATTTACAAATGACATGAAGTTGACCAGACAAAACATTAAATATTTTGTGTTCATATTGTCTGCAATGAAATACAAGTCAAAGTAAATTTAGAAATCACTTCTTTTTTTTTATTTGCGTTTTCCATACTGTCCCAACTTTTTCTGATTTGGGGTTGTAGTATCATATACTCACAGTGAGAGGAAGGTTATAGTATCATATACTCACAGCGAGAGGAAGGTTATAGTATCATATACTCACAGCGAGAGGAAGGTTATAGTATCATATACTCACAGCGAGAGGAAGGTTATAGTATCATATACTCACAGCGAGAGGAAGGTTATAGTATAATATACTCACAGCGAGAGGAAGGTTATAGTATCATATACTCACAGCGAGAGCGGAGCGAGGCGGCGATCAGCAGCACGAGGGCCGCGTGGCTCATGGCTCCAGGGATCATGGCTTACAGCAGATCTTCAGACATCAGGAGCTGCTGGGATTCCCTGAGGATCGAAACACAGATAATGAGACGAACAGCCTTGTCTGATATAGAGCACATTCCTGATCTGCATCATCTCGATCTTTCAGACACAACAGACCCTCAAATATAATCATCTAGAACTGAAGGGCATATATTGTCATGTATAAAGACTTATTTCACACTCCAGATGTTTCTGATGATCTCTGGAGATCTCAAT
Source organism: Gobio occitaniae (assembly GCA_033150135.1). Classification (NCBI taxonomy): domain Eukaryota; kingdom Metazoa; phylum Chordata; class Actinopteri; order Cypriniformes; family Gobionidae; genus Gobio; species Gobio occitaniae. Next base: position 5,985 of record JARQWZ010003968.1, read on the forward strand.
AATGTCTCATTTGCTCTCTGATTGGCTCACATTAGTATGAGGATGCCAACATTTTTGACAACACCACTACACTGAGGCAAAGTGATACGAACAGTTACGCTTCTTACACAAGAATAACTAGAAGTTATTCCTCCTGCAGCTTTCTTTCCCTCTCTCTTCAATCCTTTCTTTTTTAAATGATTTATTTTCAGATTTTTACAGTTTTTCTCTACATTTTTCCACAGACTGGTTTGAAAACTGCAGATATAAACTAAAGCCTTAACCAGACTGACCTTATACCGGTTAGTAGCTCAACTGATCAACCACCCAAACCAGTGTGGAGAGGTAATGACCTGTATTATGGTCCCTTTCAGCAGCAGACGGTCACATGATCATGATAATCAGCTGTTTAATATTCAAATCTCCTCACAATGACACACACAAGCTGCTTTCAATGCGGATTTGCACATGAACTGAATGAAAGGGAAATTATGAGCGAGAAGAACAGAGAGTGAGTGAGAGATGATCTCATTCGTATCTCAACTGTTTCTCCGACAGACATGAGTTTAAACTCATGTGTCTCATCCAGAGATCTCTAATAATGTCTCGCTCGCTCTCTGTGTTATGAAGACACAAACAGATCAGTGCCAGAATCCATTAACTGTGACGAGCTCAAGCAGAGATATACTGCAGTATCTACAGAGAATACCATGGTACATTGTGTTCAGTGGATGTTGTAATGTAATACCAGTAAATTACATCACACTATTGATTGTTTATGCACAAACATGCATCCATCACTGGCTCCGGAATCATCCCATCTTTCCACATTATTCCAGCGGATTGTTTCTGCTTCCTGCTGTAGTCACTGATGATTCCATTAGAGGTGGCTGGTTATCTGTGCACTGACAACACACACACCCACACACACACACACACTTTCTTTCTTCTGATGATAATTTGAAGAATTTGGAACCAATCAACACTGAACCTCATTGACATTCATTTCACAAGTTCACAAGTGAGGAGTCAGGGTGGAGACTGGCGAGAGTGAGGAGTCAGGGTGGAGACTGGAGAGAGTGAGGAGTCAGGGTGGAGACTGGTGAGAGTGAGGAGTCAGGGTGGAGACTGGAGAGAGTGAGGAGTCAGAGTGGAGACTGGAGAGAGTGAGGAGTCAGGGTGGAGACTGGAGAGAGTGAGGAGTCAGGGTGGAGATTGGAGAGAGTGTGGAGTCAGGGTGGAGACTGGCGAGAGTGAGGAGTCAGGGTGGAGACTGGAGAGAGTGTGGAGTCAGGGTGGAGACTGGAGAGAGTGAGGAGTCAGGGTGGAGACTGGAGAGAGTGTGGAGTCAGAGTGGAGACTGGAGAGAGTGAGGAGTCAGGGTGGAGACTGGCGAGAGTGAGGAGTCAGGGTGGAGACTGGAGAGAGTGTGGAGTCAGGGTGGAGACTGGAGAGAGTGAGGAGTCAGGGTGGAGACTGGAGAGAGTGTGGAGTCAGAGTGGAGACTGGAGAGAGTGAGGAGTCAGGGTGGAGACTGGAGAGAGTGAGGAGTCAGGGTGGAGATTGGAGAGAGTGTGGAGTCAGGGTGGAGACTGGAGAGAGTGAGGAGTCAGGGTGGAGACTGGCGAGAGTGAGGAGTCAGGGTGGAGACTAGAGAGAGTGAGGAGTCAGGGTGGAGACTGGCGAGAGTGAGGAGTCAGGGTGGAGACTGGAGAGAGTGAGGAGTCAGAGTGGAGACTGGAGAGAGTGAGGAGTCAGAGTGGAGACTGGAGAGAGTGAGGAGTCAGGGTGGAGACTGGAGAGAGTGAGGAGTCAGGGTGGAGACTGGAGAGAGTGAGGAGTCAGGGTGGAGACTGGAGAGAGTGATGAGTCAGGGTGGAGACTGGAGAGAGTGAGGAGTCAGAGTGGAAACTGGAGAGAGTGAGGAGTCAGGGTGGAGACTGGCGAGAGTGAGGAGTCAGGGTGGAGACTGGCGAGAGTGAGGAGTCAGAGTGGAGACTGGCGAGAGTGAGGAGTCAGGGTGGAGACTGGAGAGAGTGAGGAGTCAGAGTGGAGACTGGCGAGAGTGAGGAGTCAGAGTGGAGACTGGCGGGAGTGAGGAGTCAGAGTGGAGACTGGAGAGAGTGAGGAGTCAGGGTGGAGACTGTCGAGAGTGAGGAGTCAGAGTGGAGACTGGAGAGAGTGTGGAGTCAGAGTGGAGACTGGAGAGAGTGAGGAGTCAGAGTGGAGACTGGAGAGAGTGAGGAGTCAGAGTGGAGACTGGAGAGAGTGAGGAGTCAGGGTGGAGACTGGCGAGAGTGAGGAGTCAGAGTGGAGACTGGCGAGAGTGAGGAGTCAGGGTGGAGACTGTCGAGAGTGAGGAGTCAGAGTGGAGACTGGCGGGAGTGAGGAGTCAGAGTGGAGACTGGAGAGAGTGAGGAGTCAGGGTGGAGACTGTCGAGAGTGAGGAGTCAGAGTGGAGACTGGAGAGAGTGTGGAGTCAGAGTGGAGACTGGAGAGAGTGAGGAGTCAGAGTGGAGACTGGAGAGAGTGTGGAGTCAGAGTGGAGACTAGCGAGAGTGAGGAGTCAGAGTGGAGACTGGAGAGAGTGAGGAGTCAGAGTGGAGACTGGAGAGAATGTGGAGTCAGAGTGGAGACTGGAGAGAGTGAGGAGTCAGGGTGGAGACTGGAGAGAGTGAGGAGTCAGGGTGGAGACTGGCGAGAGTGAGGAGTCAGAGTGGAGACTGGAGAGAGTGTGGAGTCAGAGTGGAGACTGGCGAGAGTGAGGAGTCAGGGTGGAGACTGGCGAGAGTGAGGAGTCAGGGTGGAGACTGGAGAGAGTGAGGAGTCAGGGTGGAGACTGGAGAGAGTGAGGAGTCAGAGTGGAGACTGGAGAGAGTGTGGAGTCAGAGTGGAGACTGGAGAGAGTGAGGAGTCAGGGTGGAGACTGGAGAGAGTGAGGAGTCAGGGTGGAGACTGGCGAGAGTGAGGAGTCAGAGTGGAGACTGGAGAGAGTGTGGAGTCAGAGTGGAGACTGGCGAGAGTGAGGAGTCAGGGTGGAGACTGGAGAGAGTGAGGAGTCAGGGTGGAGACTGGAGAGAGTGTGGAGTCAGAGTGGAGACTGGAGAGAGTGAGGAGTCAGGGTGGAGACTGGAGAGAGTGAGGAGTCAGGGTGGAGACTGGAGAGAGTGTGGAGTCAGGGTGGAGACTGGAGAGAGTGAGGAGTCAGGGTGGAGACTGGAGAGAGTGAGGAGTCAGGGTGGAGACTGGAGAGAGTGAGGAGTCAGGGTGGAGACTGGCGAGAGTGAGGAGTCAGAGTGGAGACTGGAGAGAGTGAGGAGTCAGGGTGGAGACTGGCGAGAGTGAGGAGTCAGGGTGGAGATTGGAGAGAGTGTGGAGTCAGGGTGGAGACTGGAGAGAGTGTGGAGTCAGGGTGGAGACTGGAGAGAGTGAGGAGTCAGGGTGGAGACTGGAGAGAGTGAGGAGTCAGGGTGGAGACTGGAGAGAGTGAGGAGTCAGGGTGGAGACTGGAGAGAGTGATGAGTCAGGGTGGAGACTGGAGAGAGTGAGGAGTCAGAGTGGAAACTGGAGAGAGTGAGGAGTCAGGGTGGAGACTGGCGAGAGTGAGGAGTCAGGGTGGAGACTGGCGAGAGTGAGGAGTCAGAGTGGAGACTGGCGAGAGTGAGGAGTCAGGGTGGAGACTGGAGAGAGTGAGGAGTCAGAGTGGAGACTGGCGAGAGTGAGGAGTCAGAGTGGAGACTGGCGGGAGTGAGGAGTCAGAGTGGAGACTGGAGAGAGTGAGGAGTCAGGGTGGAGACTGTCGAGAGTGAGGAGTCAGAGTGGAGACTGGAGAGAGTGTGGAGTCAGAGTGGAGACTGGAGAGAGTGAGGAGTCAGAGTGGAGACTGGAGAGAGTGAGGAGTCAGAGTGGAGACTGGAGAGAGTGAGGAGTCAGGGTGGAGACTGGCGAGAGTGAGGAGTCAGAGTGGAGACTGGCGAGAGTGAGGAGTCAGGGTGGAGACTGTCGAGAGTGAGGAGTCAGAGTGGAGACTGGCGGGAGTGAGGAGTCAGAGTGGAGACTGGAGAGAGTGAGGAGTCAGGGTGGAGACTGTCGAGAGTGAGGAGTCAGAGTGGAGACTGGAGAGAGTGTGGAGTCAGAGTGGAGACTGGAGAGAGTGAGGAGTCAGAGTGGAGACTGGAGAGAGTGTGGAGTCAGAGTGGAGACTAGCGAGAGTGAGGAGTCAGAGTGGAGACTGGAGAGAGTGAGGAGTCAGAGTGGAGACTGGAGAGAATGTGGAGTCAGAGTGGAGACTGGCGAGAGTGAGGAGTCAGGGTGGAGACTGGCGAGAGTGAGGAGTCAGGGTGGAGACTGGAGAGAGTGAGGAGTCAGGGTGGAGACTGGCGAGAGTGAGGAGTCAGAGTGGAGACTGGAGAGAGTGTGGAGTCAGAGTGGAGACTGGCGAGAGTGAGGAGTCAGGGTGGAGACTGGCGAGAGTGAGGAGTCAGGGTGGAGACTGGAGAGAGTGAGGAGTCAGGGTGGAGACTGGAGAGAGTGAGGAGTCAGAGTGGAGACTGGAGAGAGTGTGGAGTCAGAGTGGAGACTGGAGAGAGTGAGGAGTCAGGGTGGAGACTGGAGAGAGTGAGGAGTCAGGGTGGAGACTGGCGAGAGTGAGGAGTCAGAGTGGAGACTGGAGAGAGTGTGGAGTCAGAGTGGAGACTGGCGAGAGTGAGGAGTCAGGGTGGAGACTGGAGAGAGTGAGGAGTCAGGGTGGAGACTGGAGAGAGTGTGGAGTCAGAGTGGAGACTGGAGAGAGTGAGGAGTCAGGGTGGAGACTGGAGAGAGTGAGGAGTCAGGGTGGAGACTGGAGAGAGTGTGGAGTCAGAGTGGAGACTGGAGAGAGTGAGGAGTCAGGGTGGAGACTGGAGAGAGTGAGGAGTCAGGGTGGAGACTGGCGAGAGTGAGGAGTCAGGGTGGAGACTGGCGAGAGTGAGGAGTCAGGGTGGAGACTGGAGAGAGTGAGGAGTCAGGGTGGAGACTGGAGAGAGTGTGGAGTCAGAGTGGAGACTGGAGAGAGTGAGGAGTCAGGGTGGAGACTGGAGAGAGTGAGGAGTCAGGGTGGAGACTGGCGAGAGTGAGGAGTCAGAGTGGAGACTGGAGAGAGTGTGGAGTCAGAGTGGAGACTGGCGAGAGTGAGGAGTCAGGGTGGAGACTGGAGAGAGTGAGGAGTCAGGGTGGAGACTGGAGAGAGTGAGGAGTCAGAGTGGAGACTGGAGAGAGTGAGGAGTCAGGGTGGAGACTGGAGAGAGTGAGGAGTCAGGGTGGAGACTGGAGAGAGTGAGGAGTCAGGGTGGAGACTGGCGAGAGTGAGGAGTCAGGGTGGAGACTGGAGAGAGTGAGGAGTCAGAGTGGAGACTGGAGAGAGTGAGGAGTCAGGGTGGAGACTGTCGAGAGTGAGGAGTCAGAGTGGAGACTGGAGAGAGTGAGGAGTCAGGGTGGAGACTGGCGAGAGTGAGGAGTCAGGGTGGAGACTGGAGAGAGTGAGGAGTCAGAGTGGAGACTAGCGAGAGTGAGTCAGGGTGGAGACTGGCGAGAGTGAGGAGTCAGGGTGGAGACTGGAGAGAGTGAGGAGTCAGAGTGGAGACTGGAGAGAGTGAGGAGTCAGGGTGGAGACTGGCGAGAGTGAGGAGTCAGAGTGGAGACTGGAGAGAGTGAGGAGTCAGGGTGGAGACTGGCGAGAGTGAGGAGTCAGGGTGGAGACTGGAGAGAGTGAGGAGTCAGAGTGGAGACTAGCGAGAGTGAGGAGTCAGAGTGGAGACTGGAGAGAGTGAGGAGTCAGGGTGGAGACTGGCGAGAGTGAGGAGTCAGAGTGGAGACTAGCGAGAGTGAGGAGTCAGAGTGGAGACTGGAGAGAGTGAGGAGTCAGGGTGGAGACTGGCGTGAGTGAGGAGTCAGAGTGGAGACTGGAGAGAGTGAGGAGTCAGGGTGGAGACTGGCGAGAGTGAGGAGTCAGGGTGGAGACTGGAGAGAGTGAGGAGTCAGAGTGGAGACTAGCGAGAGTGAGTCAGGGTGGAGACTGGCGAGAGTGAGGAGTCAGAGTGGAGACTGGAGAGAGTGAGGAGTCAGGGTTGAGACTGGAGAGAGTGAGGAGTCAGAGTGGAGATTGGAGAGAGTGAGGAGTCAGGGTGGAGACTAGAGAGAGTGAGGAGTCAGGGTGGAGACTAGAGAGAGTGAGGAGTCAGGGTGGAGACTGGAGAGAGTGAGGAGTCAGAGTGGAGACTGGAGAGAGTGAGGAGTCAGGGTGGAGACTAGAGAGAGTGAGGAGTCAGGGTGGAGACTGGAGAGAGTGAGGAGTCAGAGTGGAGACTGGAGAGAGTGAGGAGTCAGGGTGGAGACTGGAGAGAGTGAGGAGTCAGGGTGGAGACTGGAGAGAGTGAGGAGTCAGAGTGGAGATTGGAGAGAGTGAGGAGTCAGGGTGGAGACTAGAGAGAGTGAGGAGTCAGGGTGGAGACTGGAGAGAGTGAGGAGTCAGGGTGGAGACTGGAGAGAGTGAGGAGTCAGAGTGGAGACTGAAGAGAGTGAGGAGTCAGGGTGGAGACTGGCGAGAGTGAGGAGTCAGAGTGGAGACTGGAGAGAGTGAGGAGTCAGGGTGGAGACTAGAGAGAGTGAGGAGTCAGGGTGGAGACTGGAGAGAGTGAGGAGTCAGAGTGGAGACTGGAGAGAGTGAGGAGTCAGGGTGGAGACTAGAGAGAGTGAGGAGACAGGGTGGAGACTAGAGAGAGTGAGGAGACAGGGTGGAGACTGGCGAGAGTGAGGAGTCAGAGTGGAGACTGGAGAGAGTGAGGAGTCAGGGTGGAGACTAGAGAGAGTGAGGAGTCAGGGTGGAGACTGGAGAGAGTGAGGAGTCAGAGTGGAGACTGGAGAGAGTGTGGAGTCAGGGTGGAGACTAGAGAGAGTGAGGAGACAGGGTGGAGACTAGAGAGAGTGAGGAGTCAGGGTGGAGACTAGAGAGAGTGAGGAGACAGGGTGGAGACTGGCGAGAGTGAGGAGTCAGGGTGGAGACTGGAGAGAGTGTGGAGTCAGAGTGGAGACTGGAGAGAGTGTGGAGTCAGGGTGGAGACTGGAGAGAGTGAGGAGTCAGGGTGGAGACTGGAGAGAGTGAGGAGTCAGGGTGGAGACTAGAGAGAGTGAGGAGTCAGAGTGGAGACTGGAGAGAGTGAGGAGTCAGGGTGGAGACTGGAGAGAGTGAGGAGTCAGGGTGGAGACTGGCGAGAGTGAGGAGTCAGGGTGGAGACTGGAGAGAGTGAGGAGTCAGAGTGGAGACTGGAGAGAGTGAGGAGTCAGAGTGGAGACTGGAGAGAGTGAGGAGTCAGGGTGGAGACTGGAGAGAGTGAGGAGTCAGGGTGGAGACTGGAGAGAGTGAGGAGTCAGAGTGGAGACTGGAGAGAGTGAGGAGTCAGGGTGGAGACTGGAGAGAGTGAGGAGTCAGAGTGGAGACTGGAGAGAGTGAGGAGTCAGGGTGGAGACTGTCGAGAGTGAGGAGTCAGGGTGGAGACTGGAGAGAGTGAGGAGTCAGAGTGGAGACTGGAGAGAGTGAGGAGTCAGGGTTGAGACTGGAGAGAGTGAGGAGTCAGAGTGGAGATTGGAGAGAGTGAGGAGTCAGGGTGGAGACTAGAGAGAGTGAGGAGTCAGGGTGGAGACTAGAGAGAGTGAGGAGTCAGGGTGGAGACTGGAGAGAGTGAGGAGTCAGAGTGGAGACTGGAGAGAGTGAGGAGTCAGGGTGGAGACTAGAGAGAGTGAGGAGTCAGGGTGGAGACTGGAGAGAGTGAGGAGTCAGAGTGGAGACTGGAGAGAGTGAGGAGTCAGGGTGGAGACTGGAGAGAGTGAGGAGTCAGGGTGGAGACTGGAGAGAGTGAGGAGTCAGAGTGGAGATTGGAGAGAGTGAGGAGTCAGGGTGGAGACTAGAGAGAGTGAGGAGTCAGGGTGGAGACTGGAGAGAGTGAGGAGTCAGGGTGGAGACTGGAGAGAGTGAGGAGTCAGAGTGGAGACTGAAGAGAGTGAGGAGTCAGGGTGGAGACTGGCGAGAGTGAGGAGTCAGAGTGGAGACTGGAGAGAGTGAGGAGTCAGGGTGGAGACTAGAGAGAGTGAGGAGTCAGGGTGGAGACTGGAGAGAGTGAGGAGTCAGAGTGGAGACTGGAGAGAGTGAGGAGTCAGGGTGGAGACTAGAGAGAGTGAGGAGACAGGGTGGAGACTAGAGAGAGTGAGGAGACAGGGTGGAGACTGGCGAGAGTGAGGAGTCAGAGTGGAGACTGGAGAGAGTGAGGAGTCAGGGTGGAGACTAGAGAGAGTGAGGAGTCAGGGTGGAGACTGGAGAGAGTGAGGAGTCAGAGTGGAGACTGGAGAGAGTGAGGAGTCAGGGTGGAGACTAGAGAGAGTGAGGAGACAGGGTGGAGACTAGAGAGAGTGAGGAGTCAGGGTGGAGACTAGAGAGAGTGAGGAGACAGGGTGGAGACTGGCGAGAGTGAGGAGTCAGGGTGGAGACTGGAGAGAGTGTGGAGTCAGAGTGGAGACTGGAGAGAGTGTGGAGTCAGGGTGGAGACTGGAGAGAGTGAGGAGTCAGGGTGGAGACTGGAGAGAGTGAGGAGTCAGGGTGGAGACTAGAGAGAGTGAGGAGTCAGAGTGGAGACTGGAGAGAGTGAGGAGTCAGGGTGGAGACTGGAGAGAGTGAGGAGTCAGGGTGGAGACTGGCGAGAGTGAGGAGTCAGGGTGGAGACTGGAGAGAGTGAGGAGTCAGAGTGGAGACTGGAGAGAGTGAGGAGTCAGAGTGGAGACTGGAGAGAGTGAGGAGTCAGGGTGGAGACTGGAGAGAGTGAGGAGTCAGGGTGGAGACTGGAGAGAGTGAGGAGTCAGAGTGGAGACTGGAGAGAGTGAGGAGTCAGGGTGGAGACTGGAGAGAGTGAGGAGTCAGAGTGGAGACTGGAGAGAGTGAGGAGTCAGGGTGGAGACTGTCGAGAGTGAGGAGTCAGGGTGGAGACTGGAGAGAGTGAGGAGTCAGGGTGGAGACTGGAGAGAGTGAGGAGTCAGAGTGGAGACTGGAGAGAGTGAGGAGTCAGAGTGGAGACTAGCGAGAGTGAGGAGTCAGAGTGGAGTGTAATGTGTCCTTGATCTCTGCAGTTTGAGCTGAATATTAGCGCTAACTCAGGCTCATAAACGCCTTCTCCAGACGCACTGACTCACACACACACACACACACACACACACACACACACACACACACACACACACACTGACTGACCTTCATCTGCAGCTCGTGTTGATTCAGCTTCTTCAAGTGCTTTGTGTTCTAACTCCTGAATAACCAGCCAATTCCAGCTGGATAATAACACCATAGAACCGGCAGGAACCAGCAGATCAATGAGAAACGCTTAGCTGAGGAAAACACACCAATACATGAGGTCAGGAATTATTATCGGTCACAGCAGCACACACACACACACACACACACACACACACACACACAATCAGCGCTGGACGTGACATCTTCATCCAGATCACGTCATCGTCACAGAATAGACACATTCATGATTCTCCCAGACAGACACACTAATGTTGACCCTTTACACCACACACACACACACACACACACACACACACACACACACACACACACTACTGTCATGAAAGTGCCTTTATTCCATTAATGTTATATTTTCTGCATATATCTGAAGTACAGCCCATTTCCTCATGTTATAAGCCGTTTGCTGATGTGGTCCAGTAACACCCTGGACCTTCATCCTCACGTCTGTCCCATGAGGCCGCAGAATCCCTGACAGCTCAGTCCTGTGGAGAAGTGTGTGTGCCTGCAACCGTCCCAGATCCTCCAGCGCTCATTGTCCCCTGAACAAACGGCGGAGGGGGAGATCAGATTAACCCCTGAACCCCTGCTGCGACCCCCCCTCCCCTCAGCACACACACACACCGCTGAACTCCAGCTCTCCTGCATGAGGGACGTTAGGCCACTAGCAGCATCAAGGCCACGGGTTCGACTCTCAGGGAAGGCATGAGCGTGTCCCAGTTCGTGTGTGAGTTTGAGGCGTTTTGCTGTATTGTGTTCAGAGAGCTGCAGATTTGGGTCACAGCTTTCACTGATGAACACTACAGACGGATCATCCAGCATCACTCCGGTCACCATTAACACACCAGACACACCAAACACATCTGAACTATAGTGGACTCAAACACAGAGTCTGTCCTCCATCAACACCAAGAGGAAGAGGGAAAGCTGGACTGAACCTTCAGGACTCTCAGAAAGAGATGCAAACACTGTTATTGAGCCTCACGTACTGTAATACACACCAAACATGACAGTCATCAGCACACAGGGTCAAGACACACACACACACACACACACACACACACACACACACACACACACACACACACACACACACACACACACACACACACACACACAGGGTCAAGACACACACACACACACACACACACACACACACACACACACACAGGGTCAAGACACACACACACACACACAGGGTCAAGACACACACAGGAAACACACTGTTTCAAAGCAGCGTCACAGGAAATCACGAAGTTAGTGTTTATAATATCTTAATATCTTAATGTCTTACAGTCGCATTCATCAGAGCAGAGCTGGACAATAATAATATATTTTATGATGATACAAACAATCATACAGGTTATCAATACTTTGACATGTGCTCATTACTCCGACACGCTTATTACTCCGACACGCTTATTACTCCGACACGCTCATTACTCCGACACGCTTATTACTCCGACACGCTCATTACTCCGACACGCTCATTACTCCGACACACTCATTACTCCGACACGCTTATTACTCCGACACGCTCATTACTCCGACACGCTCATTACTCCGACACGCTCATTACTCCGACACACTCATTACTCCGACACGCTCATTACACCGACACGCTCATTACTCCGACACGCTTATTACTCCGACACGCTCATTACTCCGACACGCTCATTACTCCGACACACTCATTACTCCGACACGCTCATTACTCCGACACGCTCATTACTCCGACACGCTTATTACTCCGACACACTCATTACTCCGACATGCTTATTACTCCGACACGCTCATTACTGCTCATTACTCCGACACGCTCATTACTCCGACACGCTCATTACTCCGACACGCTTATTACTCCGACACGCTCATTACTCCGACACGCTTATTACTCCGACACGCTCATTACTCCGACACGCTCATTACTCCGACACGCTCATTACTCCGACACGCTTATTACTCCGACACGCTCATTAATCCGACGCGCTCATTACTCCGACACGCTCATTACTCCGACACGCTTATTACTCCGACACGCTTATTACTCCGACACGCTCATTACTCCGACACGCTTATTACTCCGACACGCTCATTACTCCGACACGCTCAATACTCCGACACGCTCATTACTCCGACACGCTTATTACTCCGACACGCTCATTACTCCGACACGCTCATTACTCCGACACGCTCATTACTCCGACACACTCATTACTCCGACACGCTCATTACTCCGACACGCTTATTACTCCGACACGCTCATTACTGCTCATTACTCCGACACGCTCATTACTCCGACACGCTTATTACTCCGACACGCTCATTACTCCGACACGCTTATTACTCCGACACGCTCATTAATCCGACGCGCTCATTACTCCGACACGCTCATTACTCCGACACGCTTATTACTCCGACACGCTCATTACTCCGACACGCTCATTACTCCGACACGCTCATTACTCCGACACGCTTATTACTCCGACACGCTCATTACTCCGACACGCTTATTACTCCGACACGCTCATTACTCCGACACGCTCATTACTCCGACACGCTCATTACTCCGACACACTCATTACTCCGACGCGCTCATTACTCCGACGCGCTCATTACTCCGACACGCTCATTACTCCGACACGCTTATTACTCCGACACGCTTATTACTCCGACACGCTTATTACTCCGACACGCTCATTACTCCGACGCGCTCATTACTCCGACACGCTCATTACTCCGACACGCTCATTACTCCGACACGCTCATTACTCCGACACGCTCATTACTCCGACACACTCATTACTCCGACGCGCTCATTACTCCGACACGCTCATTACTCCGACGCGCTCATTACTCCGACACGCTCATTACTCCGACACACTCATTACTCCGACGCGCTCATTAATCCGACGCGCTCATTACTCCGACACGCTTATTACTCCGACACGCTTATTACTCCGACACGCTTATTACTCCGACACGCTCATTACTCCGACGCGCTCATTACTCCGACACGCTCATTACTCCGACACGCTCATTACTCCGACACGCTTATTACTCCGACACGCTCATTACTCCGACACGCTTATTACTCCGACACGCTCATTAATCCGACGCGCTCATTACTCCGACACGCTTATTACTCCGACACGCTTATTACTCCGACACGCTTATTACTCCGACACGCTCATTACTCCGACGCGCTCATTACTCCGACACGCTCATTACTCCGACACGCTTATTACTCCGACACGCTTATTACTCCGACACGCTCATTACTCCGACACGCTTATTACTCCGACGCGCTCATTACTCCGACACGCTTATTACTCCGACACGCTTATTACTCCGACACGCTTATTACTCCGACATGCTTATTACTCCGACACGCTCATTACTCCGACACGCTTATTACTCCGACACGCTCATTACTCCGACACGCTCATTACTCCGACGCACTCATTACTCCGACACGCTCATTACTCCGACACGCTTATTACTCCGACACGCTTGTTACTCCGACACGCTCATTACTCCGACACGCTTATTACTCCGACATGCTTATTACTCCGACACGCTCGTTACTCCATGCTCTTGTTACTCCAACACGCTCGTTACTCCATGCTCTTGTTACTCCGACACGCTCGTTACTCCATGCTCTTGTTACTCCGACATGCTCAGTACTCCATGCTCTTGTTACTCCGACACGCTTGTTACTCCATGCTCTTGTTACTCCGACACGCTTGTTACTCCATGCTCTTGTTACTCCGACACGCTTGTTACTCCATGCTCTTGTTACTCCGACACGCTTGTTACTCCATGCTCTTGTTACTCCGACACGCTTGTTACTCCATGCTCTTGTTACTCCGACACGCTTGTTACTCCATGCTCTTGTTACTCCGACACGCTCATTACTCCGACACGCTCATTACTCCGACACGCTTATTACTCCGACACGCTTATTACTCCGACACGCTCATTACTCCGACACGCTCATTACTCCGACGCGCTCATTACTCCGACACGCTCATTACTCCGACACGCTTATTACTCCGACACGCTTATTACTCCGACACGCTCATTACTCCGACACGCTTATTACTCCGACACGCTCATTACTCCGACATGCTTATTACTCCGACACGCTCGTTACTCCATGCTCTTGTTACTCCAACACGCTCGTTACTCCATGCTCTTGTTACTCCAACACGCTCGTTACTCCATGCTCTTGTTACTCCGACACGCTTGTTACTCCATGCTCTTGTTACTCCGACACGCTTGTTACTCCATGCTCTTGTTACTCCGACACGCTTGTTACTCCATGCTCTTGTTACTCCGACACGCTCATTACTCCGACACGCTCATTACTCCGACACGCTCAGTACTCCGACGCGCTTATTACTCCGACACGCTCATTACTCCGACACGCTTATTACTCCGACACGCTTATTACTCCGACACGCTTATTACTCCGACACGCTCATTACTCCGACACGCTTATTACTCCAACACGCTCATTACTCCGACATGCTTATTACTCCGACACGCTCGTTACTCCATGCTCTTGTTACTCCGACACGCTCGTTACTCCAGGCTCTTGTTACTCCGACACGCTCATTATTCCATGCTCTTGTTACTCCGACACGCTTGTTACTCCGACATGCTTATTACTCCGACACGCTCGTTACTCCATGCTCTTGTTACTCCAACACGCTCATTACTCCGACATGCTTATTACTCCGACACGCTCGTTACTCCATGCTCTTGTTACTCCAACACGCTCATTACTCCGACATGCTTATTACTCCGACACGCTCGTTACTCCATGCTCTTGTTACTCCGACACGCTCATTACTCCGACATGCTTATTACTCCGACACGCTTGTTACTCCATGCTCTTGTTACTCCAACACGCTCATTACTCCGACATGCTTATTACTCCGACACGCTTGTTACTCCATGCTCTTGTTACTCCGACACGCTCGTTACTCCAGGCTCTTGTTACTCCGACACGCTTGTTACTCCATGCTCTTGTTACTCCGACACGCTTGTTACTCCGACACGCTCGTTACTCAAATGAGCGTCATCAATTAAAATCCCAAATGTTTATATTGAGAAACTGTTTCAATCACTGAACCTTGAAGAGTAGTAATTGAACATGGATTAAAGTTGGACACAGGCTCATCACGAGACTCTAGCAGACAAACACAGGTTTAAACACACACACACACACACACACACACACACACACACACACACACACACACACACACACACACACACACACACACACACACACACACACACACACACACACACACACACACACACACATGTAGCCTGTCTTCAGCTGGTGTTGGTCGTAGAGAGAGAGTCAGACGTGCTGAACTGTGTCCTCCAGGAATCAAGCATCATCTCAACAATGAGCCGCTCTTCAGGCCGTCGTGACTGTCACTGCCCTCTGACACACACACACACACACACACACACACACACACACACACACACACACACACAGACGCGCTACTATACAGCAGACAGAGCCGTTAACACATCCAGACTTCATGAATCTCAACAAAGACACATCTGAGCTTAAATGGAGTCTTTATGGTCTGGCTTCACAGACAGGGCTTAGACTGGGCCAGGATTATGATGATGTTCTGTCTCATCATCTCTGCTAATACAAACATCTCTTCTCAGAAAAAAAATCTAATTTATTATTATTATTATATAATACAAATATAGTCAGTTTTGCATGATCAGCAGACACACGTGAGACTCCTCGGCTGTTTTTCTCAGGAGGAACAGGAGAAGCCGATCGAGGAACACAGTCCGTCCAGAAACATGCTTCGGCTGACTGATGCATTCTGGGAGTTTCTTCTGTGCTCTCGCTTCTTAATCTGCTCAATGATTAATTAATCTATAGATTAGCGTCTATTAAACACGATTCCCAAAGGCACAGAGTAAACACAGAATACAGAGAAAGAAGCTTGAAATAAGGCAGACATCGTTCAGAGTCTGGACACAAACACGACCCACAGCAAACATAACCAGACAATCCTTCAGCTCACAGTTTAAGCGCTGACCTGAACAACTACACAAAAGAAGCGGTACATGTTACTGTTAAAACTTCATTTCTCTGAAGACAACATTAGCATGAGCAGAAACCACTGAAGCCATGTGGAGAGCGAGCGAGAGAGAGTCTGACTTACACACACACTGATGATACTGATCAAACTCCAGACTTTATATAACGCTGTGAAAACACCCGTCCAGCTCACACACACATCCTCACACATCCACTGGATTCAGAGTCAGATCATTAGCTCAAATCTCATAATAATGAGTGAGGATTACTGAAGGAAAGTGTTGTCTTTCATGAGGAAAGACTCTGCGATATTAGTCTGTAACCTTCGTTATCTGTGGCCTTGAAAACGTTTCTCAGTGTCCGCTGTTTACTGTTATTGAGTCAGAAATCCTCACACACACTGTATGAGATGAAGACCTGTGAGTGTGTGTGTGTGTGACACTGAGCTTCTCTGTTCTCTGATTGACCTTCTTCAAAGACACTTATTTTTTCCATTTCAGCCTCACCATTATTAAAGTTTCTTTTATCCATGACAGATCATGTGACGCTGAATTCAGCTTTGATCACAGGAATAAATTACATTGTACAATATATTCACATTAACCGTTACTTTAAATCACAATAATATTCCACTGTTTTTGACCAAAAAATACTTCCAAAATATTTTTAAAAATGTTCAAACAGTTGAACTGTAGTATTTATACACTATATTGCCAAAAGTATTGTGTAGCCCCTCCAAAATTGTGTGATAGGCCATGTAAAATCACAGAGCGGGGTCAGCACATGCTGAGGGTCACAGAGCGGGGTCAGCGCATGCTGAGGGTCACAGAGCGGGGTCAGCGCATGCTGAGGGTCACAGAGCGGGGTCAGCGCATGCTGAGGGTCACAGAGCGGGGTCAGCGCATGCTGAGGGTCACAGAGCGGGGTCAGCGCATGCTGAGGGTCACAGAGCGGGGTCAGCGCATGCTGAGGGTCACAGAGCGGGGTCAGCGCATGCTGAGGGTCACAGAGCGGGGTCAGCTCATGCTGAGGGTCACAGAGCGGGGTCAGCGCATGCTGAGGGTCACAGAGCGGGGTCAGCACATGCTGAGGGTCACAGAGCGGGGTCAGCGCATGCTGAGGGTCACAGAGCGGGGTCAGCGCATGCTGAGGGTCACAGAGCGGGGTCAGCACATGCTGAGGGTCACAGAGCGGGGTCAGCACATGCTGAGGGTCACAGAGCGGGGTCAGCTCATGCTGAGGGTCACAGAGCGGGGTCAGCGCATGCTGAGGGTCACAGAGCGGGGTCAGCGCATGCTGAGGGTCACAGAGCGGGGTCAGCGCATGCTGAGGGTCCCAGAGCGGGGTCAGCACATGCTGAGGGTCACAGAGCGGGGTCAGCGCATGCTGAGGGTCACAGAGCGGGGTCAGCGCATGCTGAGGGTCACAGAGCGGGGTCAGCGCATGCTGAGGGTCACAGAGCGGGGTCAGCGCATGCTGAGGGTCACAGAGCGGGGTCAGCTCATGCTGAGGGTCACAGAGCGGGGTCAGCGCATGCTGAGGGTCACAGAGCGGGGTCAGCACATGCTGAGGGTCACAGAGCGGGGTCAGCGCATGCTGAGGGTCACAGAGCGGGGTCAGCGCATGCTGAGGGTCACAGAGCGGGGTCAGCACATGCTGAGGGTCACAGAGCGGGGTCAGCACATGCTGAGGGTCACAGAGCGGGGTCAGCTCATGCTGAGGGTCACAGAGCGGGGTCAGCGCATGCTGAGGGTCACAGAGCGGGGTCAGCGCATGCTGAGGGTCACAGAGCGGGGTCAGCGCATGCTGAGGGTCCCAGAGCGGGGTCAGCACATGCTGAGGGTCACAGAGCGGGGTCAGCGCATGCTGAGGGTCACAGAGTGGGGTCAGCGCATTCTGAGGGTCACAGAGCGGGGTCAGTACATGCTGAGGGTCACAGAGCGGGGTCAGCTCATGCTGAGGGTCACAGAGCGGGGTCAGCGCATGCTGAGGGTCACAGAGCGGGGTCAGCGCATGCTGAGGGTCACAGAGTGGGGTCAGCGCATTCTGAGGGTCACAGAGCGGGGTCAGCACATGCTGAGGGTCACAGAGCGGGGTCAGCTCATGCTGAGGGTCACAGAGCGGGGTCAGCGCATGCTGAGGGTCACAGAGCGGGGTCAGCACATGCTGAGGGTCACAGAGCGGGGTCAGCGCATGCTGAGGGTCACAGAGCGGGGTCAGTGCATGCTGAGGGTCACAGAGCGGGGTCAGCACATGCTGAGGGTCACAGAGCGGGGTCAGCGCATGCTGAGGGTCACAGAGCGGGGTCAGCGCATGCTGAGGGTCACAGAGCAGGGTCAGCACATGCTGAGGGTCACAGAGCAGGGTCAGCACATGCTGAGGGTCACAGAGCGGGGTCAGCACATGCTGAGGGTCACAGAGCAGGGTCAGCACATGCTGAGGGTCACAGAGCAGGGTCAGCACATGCTGAGGGTCACAGAGCGGGGTCAGCGCATGCTGAGGGTCACAGAGCAGGGTCAGCACATGCTGAGGGTCACAGAGCAGGGTCAGCACATGCTGAGGGTCACAGAAGTGGCCAACTTTCTGCAGAGTCAAGAGCTCCAGACCTCCAAACTTCTGTGGCCTTCAGATGAGCTCAAGAACAGTGTGTAGAGCTTCATGGAATGGGTTTCCATGGCCGAGCAGCTCATCCAAGCCTTACAGCACCAAGTGCAATGCAAAGCGTGGGATGCAGTGGGGTAAAGCGAGCCGCCACTGGACTCTAGAGCAGTGGAGACGTGTTCTCTGAGTGACCAATCACTCATTCTCTGTCTGACAATCCCATGGAGAACGGGACTTGCCTGACTGCATTGTGCCAAGACATTTTGGACAATTTCATGCTCCCAACTTTGTGGGATCAGTTTGTGGACGGCCCCTTCCTGTCCCAGCATGACTGCTCCAGTGCTCAAAGCGTCTCCATAAAGACATGATGAGGAGTTTGGTGTGGAGGAACTGGAGTCCTGACCTCAACCCGATAGAACAGCTTTGGGATGAATTAGAGCGGAGACTGAGAGCCAGGCCTTCTCGTCCAACATCACAAATGAAGAATCCCCATAAACACACTCCTAAACCTTGAGGAAAGAAGAGCAGAAGAGCTGAAGCTGTTAGAGCGACTCCATATTAAACCCTACGGATGAAGAATGGGAAGCTCATGTGTGTGTGAAGGGGCGGCACAACACTTTTGGCAATATCGTATATATATAATAGAACTACTATTTTTAACTTTGCAATGCATTGTGGGACTCCTGTCTTCCTGAAGTCTGAATGCAGCAGAATCTGTCCTAGAGCAGGATTGGCGTTGCCTTCGTTCTGGAACATCAGGAACATGCAGATGAAGCTCTGCCCACATACAGACAGAGCTGTGAGCCCACAGTCTCTACAACCAGCTGAGATAAGAACAAGAGAAGTCTATGACATGTGTGTGTGTGTGTGTGTAGGTTTAAGGGTAGAGTTAGTGTAAGGGGAGAGAATATACAGTTTGTACAGTATAAAAACTATTATGTCAATGGAGAGTCCTCACAAAGATAGCGAACCAGACGTGTGTGTGTGTGTGTGTGTGTGTGTGTGTTCTTGGCTGTGTCAGACGCTTCTGACGAGCACATTGATGTGAGGTCATTAGTATTCGTGAAGCAGCAGGTCTCAGTGTTGTTCTGGATCCGCTCAGGTTTTCCAGAATCCGTCTTACAGCTAAAATAGAGACGAGAGTGTGACTCAGACAGCAGCCAGATCACACACACTCCATCAACACACATCTCACACACACACACACAGGGATCAGGACAAGTGTTGGACACACCCGGAGCAACAGGAATGATTTCCCTAAGAATAACAAGCGCAGATGAAAGTGGCCAATAACAGCAGACACACGGGTCGTTACACGCGTCTGATTTCATGTGTTAATTATTCTGCTTCACTCCAGCTCCATTAATCCTGATAATAATCAGCGGTGACGCGGCACAACATTTCCTTTTCATTTTTCTGGATTTTATTTTAAATGGTTCATTATTAGATCAACCATCAAAAAGCCAATCGAATCAAGTCCATTCATTTGTAAAGTGTTTTTCACAATAAACAGCGTTTCTAAGCAGCTTTGCAGAAAATCCTGTCATCATTAATCATTTTGTTCCAAACCCATAAGACTTTCGTTCATTTTTGGAACACAAATGAAGATATTTTTGATGAAAACGGACACAATATATTTCCGTCATCACTGAAGCGGAACAGTTGTCAGATCTTCAGCTCGTGGTGTGTGTTAATGGCAGGACGAGGGAAACAGAGCTTCCTTCCTCTATCCCACGGATCAATAGACTTAATTCAACATTCATGAGGATCAATCATCAATACGGATCAATAGTCTTAATGATCCAGAGACACACGTGAGATTCAACATTCATGAGGATCACCTATATTATTCAATAATCAGTTCAAGTGTATTTTTGTTACACGTGAGTGAATGAAATCTCCTCACTTTCTCTTTTTATTCTGCTCTCCATGAAGTCAAATCAAGAGATCAGATGATCAAATAAATCAATCGATCTGAGTTTAAAACAGATTAAACTGATACTTAGGCTGTGGAGCGATGAATACAGCATCAGTGAGGCGTGTGTGTTTCTGCTCTTCTACAGTAATGGGTTTGAGCTCTTCAATGCATTTACACTCTGGAGTCGCCGCCATCTCAGAGGAAGCCATTGATCCGCAAACAGTTTAGCCATCCGAGGCCGGAGAACACGCTTATCTCGAAGCTCTCAGAGACTCTTTCATGTGTCCATGAACCAGAGCAGGTCAGAGAGCAGAAATCAAGGCCAGCGGCTTCATCTGAGGCCGTCCATAACGCACACGGGCATCCATCAGCTGACCCGCGAGACGTATGGGAACGTTTCAAAAACCGTATTTTTTGTTCGCTGGGAAAGAGGAGCTCTGTTTAACTGACGTCTGTATCTCACACTGATTCACATCAGACCAGCGGATCCTTGTAATCGACTTCTAAATGAGTCTCTGGTCTCCCTTCAGGCATCCGTCAGCCGCTAAAAATACCCTGATGAGCAGCTCTGGCCTTCAATATCTCAGAGAAATTAACCCATTTCCACAGAAGATCTGTGCTGAGATCAGACTTACGGCACAGCGGAAGCTGAAGCTCTGGGAGGATCCAGAGACCCAGCCTGAGGAACATCCACCAGTCCATCCTCTGGACACATTAGTCAAGCCAGGCAACAAACTAAAGCTAAACACACACAATGCCATGACCTCTGACCTTTGGCGACATCATCCCTGACCTCTGACCTATAAAGTGACCATCACATCCGGATTTGAGAGCACGTCGAGATACCAGAATATCACACAACACACAACCCCCTCGCAACCATGTAGAAGACTGAGTTCAGCACAGGCTAGAGCTCTTTCACACACACACACTGTTCAATAAACACAAACACAGTTTGATCTAATCAGTGTTGTTCTTTGTGTAATCACACTCTCTCACACACACACACTTTTCAATTAAACCACAGCGGTATGTGTGTGTGTGTAATCCTTCCATTCCATTAGTGAGAATCGATCTGGCCGCTGGAATTGCTGACTAATCTGCAGGGGCTCTGTGTGTGTGTGTGTTGAACATGAAACTGTCACACACACAGATTAAACTCTGTGTAAGTGTTTCTACATTATGAGTCTGTGTCCTGTTTCGTGCCTGAAGGAGAATATTGTGTGTGTGTGTGACAGTAAATGCGCATCGCTACAGTTCGTCTCCTGCTGCTCATTAAATGCCAGAGCTGTCAATCAAACTCAAGTGACTTTATTGTCATGCAGAGCCAGTGATTCACCCCCCCCCCCGGCGGACAGTGATTGCACAGATGCATGCTGGGAAGAGCAGTTTCAGGGCCGAGAGGACGAACCTGCACATAATTCCCACGCTCAAAACAGTTACACACAGCTAACATTCTCAGAACGTTCGGTCAAGGTTCTCTCAAACCTTATGAACAAACGTTCCTCCAGTAACGTTAATAGAATGTTCATTCAATGTTATCTGGTCTTCAATAATGTTCTCAAAGCGTTAGCACAAAAGCATTACTTATGGAACTCTTTCATCTAATGTTTGTAAATGTCACTGCTTGTTACAGAACGTTCAGAGCGTTCAAAGACGGTCAAAGTGTTCAGAACATTCAGAGACGTTACAGAGCGTTCAGAGATGTTACAGAGCGTTCAGAGACGTTCAGAGCGTTCAGAGACGTTCAAAGACGTTACAGAGACTATCAGAGACGTTACAAAGATGTTCAGAACATTCAGAGACATTCAGAGACTATCAGAGACGTTACAGAGACGTTACAGAGCGTTCAGAGACGTTACAGAGCGTTCAGGGACGTTCAGAGACGTTCAAAGACGTTAAAGAGCCTTCAGATACGTTACAGAGACGGTCAGAGAAGTTCAGAGTGTTCAGAGACGTTCAGATACGTTACAGAGACGGTCAGATACGTTACAGAGACGGTCAGAGACGTTCAGAGTGTTCAGAGACGTTCAGATACGTTACAGAGACGGTCAGAGACGGTCAGAGACGTTCAGAGTGTTCAGAGACGTTCAGATACGTCCAGAGTGTTCAAAAATGTTACAGAGCGTTCAGAGACGTTCAGAGTGTTCAGAGACGTTCAGATACGTTACAGAGACGTTCAGATACATTACAGAGACGGTCAGAGACGTTCAGAGTGTTCAGAGACATTCAGATACGTTACAGAGACGTTCAGATACATTACAGAGACTATCAGAGACGTTACAGAGACTATCAGATACGTTACAGAGACGGTCAGAGAAGTTCAGAGTGTTCAGAGACGTTCAGATACGTTACAGAGTGTTCAGATACGTTACAGAGACGGTCAGAGACGTTCAGAGTGTTCAGAGACGGTCAGAGACGTTCAGAGTGTTCAGAGACGTTCAGATACGTTACAGAGACGTTCAGATACATTACAGAGACGTTCAGATACGTTACAGAGACGGTCAGAGACGTTCAGAGTGTTCAGAGACGTTCAGATACGTTACAGAGACGTTCAGAGTGTTCAAAGATGTTACAGAGACGCTCAGAGTGTTCAGAGACGTTCAGAGTGTTCAAAGATGTTACAGAGACGCTCAGAGTGTTCAGAGTGTTACAGAGATGTTACAGAGATGTTACAGAGACGTTACAGAGACATTCAGAGAGTGTTCAGAGACGGTCAATTCAATTCAAATTTAAATTCGTTCAGAGTGTTCAGAACATTCAGAGACTATCAGAGACGTTACAGAGACTATCAGAGACGTTACAGAGACTATCAGAGACTATCAGAGACTATCAGAGACGTTACAGAGACTATCAGAGACGTTCAGAGTGTTCAGAGACGTTACAGAGACTATCAGAGACTATCAGAGACTATCAGAGACTATCAGAGACGTTACAGAGACGTTACAGAGATGTTCAGAGTGTTGAGACGTTACAAAGACTATCAGAGACTATCAGAGATGTTACAGAGACGTTCAGAGTGTTCAGAGATGTTACAGATATGTTACAGAGACTATCAGAGACGTTTAGAGTGTTCAGAGATGTTACAGAGACGTTGCAGAGCGTTCAGAGTGTTCAGATACGTTACAGAGACGTTGCAGAGACTATCAGAGGCGTTCAGAGTGTTCAGATACGTTACAGAGACGTTGCAGAGACTATCAGAGACGTTCAGAGTATTCAGATACGTTACAGTGACGTTACAGAGCGTTACAGAGTCTATCAGAGACGTTCAGTGTTCAGATACGTTACAGAGACGTTGCAGAGCGTTCAGAGTGTTCAGATACGTTACAGAGACGTTGCAGAGACTATCAGAGACGTTACAGAGACGTTACAGAGACGTTTAGAGTGTTCAGAGATGTTACAGAGACGTTAGAGATATGTTACAGAGACTATCAGAGACATTTAGAGTGTTCAGAGATGTTACAGAGACGTTACAGAGACTATCAGAGATGTTCAGAGCGCTCAGATACGTTACAGAGACAATCAGAGACGTTACAGAGACGTTACAGAGACAGTCAGAGACTATCAGAGATGTTACAGAGACATTACAGAGATGTTCAGAGTGTTCAGAGATGTTACAGAGACGTTACAGAGACGTTCAGAGCGTTCAGATATGTTACAGAGACGTTATAGAGACTATCAGAGACGTTACAGAGACTATCAGAGACGTTCAGAGTGTTCAGAGCGTTCAGAGACGTTACAGAGACTATCAGAGACGTTCAGAGTGTTCAGAGCGTTCAGATACGTTACAGAGACTATCAGAGACGTTCAGAGTGTTCAGAGCGTTCAGAGACGTTACAGAGACAGTCAGAGACTATCAGAGACGTTACAGAGACATTACAGAGACGTTCAGAGTGTTCAGAGACGTTACAGAGACGTTACAGAGACGTTCCAGAGACATTCAGAGCGTTCAAAGACGTTACAGAGACGTTACAGAGACGTTACAGAGACGTTCAGAGTGTTCAGAGCGTTCAGAGACGTTACAGAGACGTTCAGAGTGTTCAGAGACGTTACAGAGACGTTACAGAGACAGTCAGAGACTATCAGAGATGTTACAGAGACGTTGCAGAGCATTCAGAGACGTTACAGAGATGTTCAGAGACGTTACAGAGACTATCAGAGACGTTACAGAGACTATCAGAGATGTTACAGAGACGTTGCAGAGCATTCAGAGACGTTACAGAGATGTTACAGAGACGTTACAGAGACGTTACAGAGACGTTACAGAGACGTTCAGAGCGTTCAGAGTGTTCAGAGACGTTACAGAGACTATCAGAGACGTTACAGAGACTATCAGAGACGTTCAGAGACTATCAGAGACGTTACAGAGACTATCAGAGACTATCAGAGACTATCAGAGACGTTACAGAGACTATCAGAGACTATCAGAGACGTTACAGAGACTATCAGAGACGTTACAGAGACTATCAGAGACTATCAGAGACTATCAGAGACTATCAGAGACTATCAGAGACGTTACAGAGACTTTCAGAGACTATCAGAGACTATCAGAGACGTTACAGAGACTATCAGAGACATTACAGAGACTATCAGAGACGTTACAGAGACTATCAGAGACGTTACAGAGACGTTACAGAGACGTTACAGAGACTATCAGAGACTATCAGAGACATTACAGAGACTATCAGAGACTATCAGAGACTATCAGAGACTATCAGAGACGTTACAGAGACTATCAGAGACTATCAGAGACTATCAGAGACTATCAGAGACGTTACAGAGACTATAAGTTCAGAGACGTTACAGAGACTATCAGAGACATTACAGAGACTATTAGAGACTATCAGAGACGTTACAGAGACTATCAGAGACGTTACAGAGACGTTACAGAGACTATCAGAGACTATCAGAGACTATCAGAGACATTACAGAGACTATCAGAGACTATCAGAGACGTTACAGAGACTATCAGAGACGTTACAGAGACTATCAGAGACGTTACAGAGACTATAAGAGACGTTCAGAGACGTTACAGAGACTATCAGAGACATTACAGAGACTATTAGAGACTATCAGAGACGTTACAGAGACTATCAGAGACGTTACAGAGACGTTACAGAGACTATCAGAGACTATCAGAGACATTACAGAGACTATCAGAGACGTTACAGAGACTATCAGAGACATTACAGAGACTATCAAAGACTATCAGAGACTATCAGAGACATTACAGAGACTATCAGAGACGTTACAGAGACGTTACAGAGACTATCAGAGACTATCAGAGACTATCAGAGACTATCAGAGACATTACAGAGACTATCAGAGACGTTACAGAGACGTTACAGAGACCATCAGAGACTATCAGAGACTATCAGAGACGTTACAGAGACTATCAGAGACGTTACAGAGACCATCAGAGACTATCAGAGACTATCAGAGACGTTACAGAGACTATCAGAGACGTTACAGAGACTATCAGAGACTATCAGAGACTATCAGAGACGTTACAGAGACTATCAGAGACTATCAGAGACTATCAGAGACGTTACAGAGACTATCAGAGACTATCAGAGACTATCAGAGACGTTACAGAGACTATCAGAGACTATCAGAGACGTTACAGAGACTATCAGAGACTATCAGAGACTATCAGAGACTATCAGAGATGTTACAGAGACTATCAGAGACTATCAGAGACGTTACAGAGACTATCAGAGACTATCAGAGATGTTACAGAGACTATCAGAGACTATCAGAGACTATCAGAGACTATCAGAGATGTTACAGAGACTATCAGAGACTATCAGAGACGTTACAGAGACTATCAGAGACTATCAGAGACTATCAGAGACTATCAGAGACTATCAGAGATGTTACAGAGACTATCAGAGACTATCAGAGATGTTACAGAGACTATCAGAGACATTACAGAGACTATCAGAGACTATCAGAGACTATCAGAGACTATCAGAGACGTTACAGAGACTATCAGAGACTATCAGAGACGTTACAGAGACTATCAGAGACAATCAGAGACTATCAGAGACAATCAGAGACTATCAGAGACGTTACAGAGACTATCAGAGACAATCAGAGACTATCAGAGACATTACAGAGACTATCAGAGACTATCAGAGACTATCAGAGACTATCAGAGACTATCAGAGACTATCAGAGACGTTACAGAGACTATCAGAGACTATCAGAGACAATCAGAGACAATCAGAGACTATCAGAGACTATCAGAGACGTTACAGAGACTATCAGAGACAATCAGAGACAATCAGAGACTATCAGAGACTATCAGAGACGTTACAGAGCATTTTGGTCAGAGAAAGGTGGTGATTCTACAAAAATTCAACAAGATTTTTAAAAATTCCACTATGACGAGTAAAGATGTGTTTCTATTTGAATGAATTTGCTAAATTGTGACAATCTGAAACAAGCCTTTTCAGTAAAGCTGCTTTGAATCAGTCTGTGCTGTGGAGAGCGCTAGAGAAATAAACTCTAAACTCACTAATGGAGCTCATCTCAGATCGTCCTGGGCCCGGGGCTGCTGGGTCAACGGGTCTAACCCACATTCAGATGAAGACCAGGGACGTCTGAGCCCGAGGACAGTCGAATATCAGAGACACAATGACAGGCCGCGCTGCCATTGGACAGAATTCAGGATCCGTCATGTGGAACCAGATTAACCCACAGAACTGATTCCTCAAACACACGAAACTGGACCAACAGCATCTGACGGTCCTGAGCCTTTCCAGACCAGAAGATCCAGAACAACCCGGATTAATTACAACAGATCCAGACTCTCAGCGACTGAAGGTACAGTCTTTATATGATGCCACGCGATCACATATGACACAAATAATATAACTGAATATGAATATTAATACAATAAACACAACTTTGAGCACACAAATAGAAATATAGTTCGGGTCATGCTGGTCCTGCCATTGGCTGTAGTGTGTGAATAATGAATGATGACCTCCACATGCATGTGTACAGTAGGGTCATGTATGATGTGTAGGTCATGTATAGGGTTTATATCTCCATACACGCCCACGTCATATATAACCGTCATGCACATCGCTCTATATGCCCTCCATCATCATAACGCGCGCGCGCTCTGATTCATGTAAACATCGGGATCGCTGTCTGACGCTCATGCATGTTTAATATCTCATAAACGATCATCTCTCGCTGCCTGAGCGATGAGACGCGCGGGGCTCTGGCTGCGTTGTTTCCACGCGCGCGTCTCATCGCTCAAGCAGCGAGAGATGAATCAACGCGCCTGACTCATTACAGAAATCAAAGCAAAACATCGGTGTTTGTGAAGCAGGCACGCGCGCGTCTGCATTGCGGTACGTGTGTGTGTGTGTGTGTCAGCATCATCATCCTCCCCACAGAGCGCGTGCATCCTCCGCGCATCCCGCATCTCTCCTCGCGCACAGGAACCATCGGGAAACGCGTCGGTCTTACCTGCAGAAGCGACCGTGCCGTCCGTTCACCTTCAGCAGACGCTCCCGTTCCGCAGCGCTTCGCCGGGCGGACTGACAGCGCGGGGATGGAGCGCAGCGCGACGCGTCTCGGCGGAGCTCCTGATTGGATGGGTAGCGGTGACGGGCACGTGAAGGCTCCGTGGAAAGACGCTGATTGGCTGATTCACCTGCCAGACAATAATACAAGTGTGTTTGTGAGAGCAGCTGATACATGAAAATACACCTGATCCACCCATCCATCCATCCACACACATCCATCCACACACACATCCATCCACACACACATCCATCCACACACACACACACACACACACACACACACACACACACACACACACACACACACACACACACACATCCATCCATCCATCCACACACATCCATCCACACACACACACACACACACACACACACACACACACACACATCCATCCATCCACACACACATCCATCCACACACACACACACACACACACACACACACACACACACACACACACACACACACACACACACACACACACACACACCCATCCATCCACACACACACATCCATCCACACACACACACACACACACACACACACACACACACACACCCCATCCATCCATCCACACACACATCCATCCACACACACATCCATCCACACACACACACACACACACACACACACACACACACACACACACACACACACACACACACACACACACCCATCCATCCATCCACACACAAACACACACACCCATCCATCCATCCACACACACACACACACACACACACACACATCCATCCATCCATCCATCCACCCATCCACACACACATCCATCCATCCATCCATCCACCCATCCACACACACACCCATCCACACACACATCCATCCACACACATCCACCCATCCACACACACATCCATTCACCCATCCACACACACATCCATCCACACACATCCACCCATCCACACAAACACCCATCCACACACACATCCATCCACACACATCCACCCATCCACACACACATCCATTCACCCATCCACACACACATCCATCCATCCATCCACCCATCCACACACACACCCATCCACACACACATCCATCCACACACATCCACCCATCCACACACACATCCATTCACCCATCCACACACACATCCATCCACACACATCCACCCATCCACACACACATCCATTCACCCATCCACACACACATCCATCCACACACATCCACCCATCCACACACACACCCATCCACACACACATCCATCCACACACACACACACACACACACACACACACACACACACACACACACACACACACACACACACACACACACACACACCCATCCATCCATCCACACACAAACACACACACACACACACACACACACACACACACACACACACACACACACACACATCCATCCATCCATCCATCCATCCATCCACACACACATCCATCCACACACATCCACCCATCCACACACACACCCATCCACACACACATCCATCCACACACATCCACCCATCCACACACACATCCACCCATCCACACACACATCCATCCACACACATCCACCCATCCACACAAACACCCATCCACACACACATCCATCCACACACATCCACCCATCCACACACACATCCATTCACCCATCCACACACACATCCATCCACACACATCCACCCATCCACACACACATCCATTCACCCATCCACACACACATCCATTCACCCATCCACACACACATCCATCCACACACATCCACCCATCCACACACACATCCATTCACCCATCCACACACACATCCATCCACACACATCCACCCATCCACACACACACCCATCCACACACACATCCATTCACCCATCCACACACACATCCATCCACACACACACACACCCATCCACACACACACCCATCCACACACACCCATCCACACACCCATCCACACACACCCATCCACACACCCATCCACACACACATCCATCTATCTGGTTTATTATGTCATAAACTCTACTCTTTTGATCATTATTCATTATTGTACATTTTCAGAAACATCCCATCTCTTCTCCACTGAACGGCTCTCTTGATGTTTGCTCTAATGTTCACAATAAACATTTTAATAACCTAAAGAGAACGTTAGTGAGATTGGCTGGGCTCACAGTGAGAGGGGTCAGTCCATCACTGCAGATGAAGAGGTCAAAGGTCACGGTTGATTAGATGGGCTGTTCTGATGCTGTCCAGACTCAGATCTGACCTTCACTAGAGACGGACTGAAGGATCTGATGCTCTTCAGCAGGACAGAGATGATCAATATCACACACTCTCACAGCAGAGACCCCCGTCAGCTCACACACACACACACACACACACACACACACACACACACACACACACACACACACATGTTTGTTTTTGTGAAATGTGAGGACATTCCATAGGCGTAATGGTTTTTATACCGTACAAACCGTATTTTCTATCCCCTTACACTGCCCCTGCCCCTAAACCTAGCCCTCACACACACACACACACACACACACACACACACACACACACACACACACACACACACACACACACACACACACTCACTCACGCACACACACACACACACACACACACACACACACACACACACACACACACACACACACACACACACACACACACTCACTCACTCACACACACACACACACACACACACACACACACACACACACACACACACACATGTCATGTATAAATGCATTGGTAAGAGAGCGATTGTGTGTGTTTTTGAATGTCTCCACTAACAGTGAAGCTGTGGGGTTTAGTTAAAGGCACAGTCTGTCTATCTATCTACAACCCCAAATCAGAAAAAGTTGGGACAGTATGGAAAACGCAAATAAATAAAAAAAGAAGTGATTTCTAAATTTACTTTGACTTGTATTTCATTGCAGACAATATGAACACAAAATATTTCATGTTTTGTCTGGTCAACTTCATGTCATTTGTAAATATGCATCCTTTCCTGTCATTCAGACCTGCAACACATTTCAAAAAAAGTTGGGACAGGAGCAATTTAAATGGTAAATGGCTGCATTTATATAGCGCTTTTAACAGACCCATGGCCATCCAAAGCACTTTACATCTTGCCTCACATTCACCCATTCACACACCGACGGCGGTGTCAGCCATGCAAGGCTCCATCAGCTCGTCGGGAGCAGCTGGGGTTAGGTGTTCTGCTCATGGACACCTCGACACTTGGTCAGGTAGAACCGGGGATTGAACCACCAACCTTCCGGTTTGTAGACAATCTACATGAACCACTGAGCCACTGCCGCCCCAATTTAGGGCTAGTAATGAGGTAAAATGGTTAAATAATGATGTGATTTGAAACAGGTGATGTCAACAGGTGATTGTAATTATGATTTGGTACAAAAGCAGCATCCAAGAAAGGTTTAATCCTTTAGGAGCAAAGATGGGCCGAGGATCGCCAGTTTGCCAACAAATACGTGAGAAAATTATTGAAATGTTTAAAAACAATGTTCCTCAAAGAAAGATAGGAAGAGATTTGGATATTTCACATTCAACAGTGCATAACATAATTAAAAGATTCAAGGAATCTGGAGGAATTTCAGTGTGTAAAGGACAAGGGCTCAAGCCTAAGCTGAACAACCGTGATCTCCGATCCCTCAGGCGGCACTGCATCAAGAATCGTCATCATCTAGAAGCCATATCACCACATGGGCTCAGGACTACTTTGGCAAACCTTTGTCAAGTACCACAATACGTAGTTACATCCACAAATGCCAGTTAAAACTGTACTGTGCCAAAAGGAAGCCCTATGTTAACAGTGTCCAGAAGCGCCGTCGACTTCTCTGGGCTCGAGGCATCTGGGATGGACCATCACACAGTGGAAACCTGTACTGTGCTCAGATGAAGCAGTATTTCAGGTGTTTTTTGGGAGGAATGGACGCCGTGTGCTCCGGACCAAAGAAGAAAAGGATCATCCAGACTGTTACCAGCAACAAGTCCAGATTTTGGAGCATAATATGCTGCCTTCAAGAAGACATCGTTTCCAGGGACGTCCATGCATATTTCAACACGTTCTTTTGTCACGTGACATGAAAGCCATGTTGGATACAGAAATTAGTTCATTCACAACCTTCCTTAAAAAAAACAAACAAGTGAGTCGTTTTGTTGTTTATTTAGTTCAGTTTTTAGCTAGTATAATAATTGATTTTCCTATGAAGCCTGAACACATTGGGTTGTTCAGAAAGGATAGGCGTAACAAATGTTTATTGCACATATCTTCTGATGATTTAATAATAATAAATATATTACAACATGCAGTCAATAATACGACTGCAATGTTGCGAGACACTGAACAGGGAAGCGGTCAAGTGACAAAAGAACGAACGACTTGAACGAACATCTCGAGAGATTAACTAATCTTTTATGTTTCCGGTGACTGCATAGCCTTGCCTATGGGGCTGGGACTTGATGAACGAATGACTCAAACCCGAAGACTCGAGAGATGAACTGATCTTTTCTGTTTCTGGTGACTGCATAGCCTTGCCTATGGGGCTGGGACTTGATGAACGAATGACTCGAACGAACGACTCGAGAGATGAACTGATCTTTTGTGTTTCCGGTGACTGCATAGCCTTGCCTATGGGGCTGGGACTTGATGAACGAACGACTCAAACCCGAAGACTTGAGAGATGAACTGATCTTATCTGTTGCCGGTGACTGCATAGCCTTGCCTATGGGGCTGGGACTTGATGAACGAACGACTAGAACGAGAAGACTCGAGAGATGAACTGATCGTTTCTGTTTCTGGTGACTGCATAGCCTTGCCTATGGGGCTGGGACTTGATGAACGAATGACTCGAACGAACGACTCGAGAGATGAACTGATCTTTTGTGTTTCCGGTGACTGCATAGCCTTGCCTATGGGGCTGGGACTTGATGAACGAACGACTCAAACCCGAAGACTTGAGAGATGAACTGATCTTATCTGTTGCCGGTGACTGCATAGCCTTGCCTATGGGGCTGGGACTTGATGAACGAACGACTAGAACGAGAAGACTCGAGAGATGAACTGATCGTTTCTGTTTCCGGACACATGTATTGCATGAAACTGTCACGGCCCAGATCAGACATGATGACCGAATTAACGGCTCGAATCTGAAGACACAAGAGATGAACTAATCTTTCCAGGGAACAGACGTGATTAAATGTGAAGTGACAAAGGAAAGAGCGATTTGGATCGGGAGGTGAGGTGAACTAACAGACTGCACACAGCCTGAAGACCCAGCTTAAGCAAATAATTCATCTTTTCTTTCTCAAAGTTTGGCCACGGCTGCATTAGCTTACAGTTTAATTTTTATTCCAAAAATGTAGCATGTAACATTTGAATTAGATCCTGCTCAAATGAACGAAATGACTTGGAAAAAGATTTGTTCATTTTGCTGAACGAGATTCAAAGATCCGAGTCGGTAAAATGATCCAAACTTCCCAATGCTTTTCAGAATCAGGTGTGGCAAAATGATTGAAGCCAGTATTCAGTTAGTCACAGCTCCACCTGCTGGCAACAGGAAGTGTGGAAAATAAAAATGACTGAGAGATTCCTCCTATTTTCATATCCTTAAATGCATAACGGCCACCGTGCGCTGTTTTCCTCAGGCCAGTGGTGGCGGTGATACGGGATCTCTGGATTTATAAATCCTTGGGAACTTTTGGGATAATGTAAGTGCACAACTGCATGAAATATATCTCACTGTGCAAGGGGTTTTGGGATATTTTATCACAAAATCATACACTTTGTAGATTTAATAAGAATTAATTTACCTGCTGGCCTCAGGAAAACAATAGTGGGCAGATCGGACATTATATGAGTTACAACAGCTTCCTGTGTCATGGGTTAGGGTGTTAGACGCCACGGACACACCCTTCAGAGAAACTCCAGATCTTCACACTTTAACATCCCACAGACCTTTAGATGAGACTGACCACACACACGATGATGATGATCTGATTACATCTCTAGGAGGAGTTCATTAAAGTACAACGTCTGGAAATGACGAAAACTGCAGCAATTTGGCAGAGAGAATTCAAATGATGTCACTTCCTGTTGGGTTTCAGATTTTGCTCCAGGGGCTGTTTTGTAGGTGTTGGGCTGTCACATGTGTGTACCGAATCTCACACTCGTTCACACCACACCTGATTCTGAAACCAGACGTCAGTCTCATGAGTTTTCCAGCTTCTTTAGGCCCTCAAACATGAGATTCATGTGGAAGAAGGAGAAGAATAGACACCATCAGTGCTCGGGCCCTAATATATGCTAGAGATTTTCAGTTTATAAGATATTTTATAGATAAATCACAGAATTTCTGCAATACTGAATGTTGCCGTGTGTGTGTGTGTGTGTGTGTGTGTGTGTGTGTGTGTGTGTGTGTGTGTGTGTGTGCGCTACTGTATGTGTGTGTGTGTGTGTGTGTGTGATCTGCTCATATGTGCGCTACTGTTTGTGTTAGTTTACAGTGATTAACTTCCGTGTACATTAAACTGTTTAAAACGTGCAGTACCCGATCAATTTTCATATCCTGTTGCGCCCTCTATAGGTCATGTCAGGCGAGTCTGTAAAACCCCTAACACACACACACACACACACACACACACATACACACACACACACACACACACACACACACACACACACACACACACACGCGTGTTTCATGATTAATAAATATTCTTCAGCACGTTTAAACGCTCAGATGATCCATCATGATGCTCAGGTGTTGCTATGGTGTTGAGGGTCGTTGCTATGCGGATGATCTGGGTGGTGTTTATTCATTTAAAGCTGATGGTGTCATAAATAACAACGGTTATGTAGAATTATGCATAAGGGTCAAAGGTCACGACCCTTAGGATTTTAAATATCAACGGCTGTTGAACTCTCTCTCTCTCTCTCTCTCTCTCTCTCTCACACACACACACACACACACACACACACACACACACACACACACACACACACAGGCAAAGGGGTAACTGAGCTGTGTGGGGGCGGGGTAACTGTTGGGGGGAGGGGCTGGTGGACAGTCGTCATGGAAACGATCAACACTGCGCTAATGTGATTCAGAATCTATTCATGACTGAATGGGCTTCAAACCGAGCAAATAAAAGCAGCAAGCGTCCGAGAGACGTGATTGGACGACATCAAAGCTGAGTGGTCACTTCTGATTTGATGTTGCTAAGACACAGAGAGCAGAACAGAGGGAGAGAGAGAAAGAGAGAGAGAGAGAGAGAGAGAGAGAGAATGGTGTTTAAAATGAATTTAAAAGTGGTGTCCGCAGAATAACACAGAGTCCATAGACAACTGTAAAGCTTTAGGTCAGACCTGACCTGTTGAAGAAGGATGGCGTCCATGCTGTGTTTAACCTGGCTAAAACCTGACGACTACATTACTTTAAATCCATAAATTCATAAATCCATAAATGAGTCCACCTCCCAAGATTATTGTTATAAACACAAGCCGTGTCTGAATGACTATTATGATAATAATAATAATAATAGTAATATTATTAATAATGGTAATATTGATACAGCCATTAATAATCAGGTCTTATAAAGCTGCCTCTGAGACCCTCATGGCCATGGCACAGGATAGACCCCGCCAGCTTCATAATGCAATGGGCTATTAAGGTGAGGTGCAGCAAAATCCATCCCCATCCCCAGCCGTCACACACATGCCACGCTTACCCTGTCTTTCCTAGAAATATGGCTACTTTCATTGTTATACTCATGATATGTTTATGTCGACTAGTGTATAATGCATTAAAAAGCACGGCGTGTAGCATAGAACCAGCCACACCCACGCCTCACTTACCCTATATGTGTGCGCATTAAAACAGCGAGATAAGCCCTGCTTGTTTTTATGAAATATATGTATTGACTGCATGATCATTTCACCGTATTATGCACTGCCATGCGAGCCGCAGATTAAGCTGGTGTGAGTCGGGCAATGAGTAACACTGTTCTAGAAGAACTCGATGTTGCAACAGAAACTCTTGACTCTCTCTTTTCCAGCACTTTAGACACAGTTGCTCCTCCTAAAGAAGACTAAAGAAAATAGTCCAACGCCGTGGTACAACGAGCACACACACACACACACACACACACACACACACACACACACACACACACACACACACACACACACACACACACACACACACACACACACACACACACACACACACACACATGTTTGTTTTTGTGAAATGTGAGGACATTCCATAGGCGTAATGGTTTTTATACCGTACAAACCGTATTTTCTATCTCCTTACACTGCCCCTAAACCTACCCATCACACACACACACACACACACACACACACACACACACACACACACACACACACACACACACACACACACACACACACACACACACACACACACACACACACACACACACACACACAGACACACACACACACACACACACACACACACACTCAGGCCCTTAAAACAGCAGCCAGAAAAATGGAGCGCAGCTGGAAGAAAACAAAACTAGAGGTCTTTCGTAATTTGTGGAAAGAGAGCATGATCGCATACAGAAAGGCCGTAAAAACTCGAGCTTCGGCTGAATACCAGGAAGATAAAATAGAAACTGGACAAATACTCTGAATGTTCTGATCTAATCTGACCTCTGACCTGTAATGTGTCCTGACTCATAATCCCACACTGTGTGTCCGTTGGCCAGAGGAGAACTGAGCGACTGCGCCTGGCTTCTCCAGAGGGTTTTTCTCCATTCTGTCACTGATGGAGTTTGGGTTCTTGCCACCGTCTCCTCTGCTTTGCTTAGTTGGGGACATTTAATATTCAACAGTATTATTGATCTGCCTGTACAGACTCTGCTGTATGAGAACTGACCTGAGCTGAGTTTTCTCCAGAAGTGCTTTATAGATTAAATAAATCTTTACAACAGAACTGAATCAACACTAAACTGACTTCAGCTGAACAGCCAAAATGCATTATTTTCCTGTTATCGCTGTAAAGCTGCTTTGAAACAATCTGTATTATATATATATACTGTT
>JARQWZ010003968.1:47500-80000 GCA_033150135.1 Gobio occitaniae
AGTGTGTTCGCCTCTAGTGAGCTGATCTCAGGTCAGTGTGTTGGTCTATAATGAGCTGATCTCAGGTCAGTGTGTTGGTCTATAGTGAGCTGATCTCAGGTCAGTGTGTCGTCTATAATGAGCTGATCTCAGGTCAGTGTGTTGGTCTCTAGTGAGCTGATCTCAGGTCAGTGTGTTGTCTATAATGAGCTGATCTCAGGTCAGTGTGTTGGTCTCTAGTGAGCTGATCTCAGGTCAGTGTGTCGTCTATAATGAGCTGATCTGGGGTCAGTGTGTTGTCTCTAGTGAGCTGATCTCAGGTCAGTGTGTTGGTCTATAGTGAGCTGATCTCAGGTCAGTGTGTTGGTCTATAGTGAGCTGATCTCAGGTCAGTGTGTTGTCTCTAGTGAGCTGATCTCAGGTCAGTGTGTTGGTCTCTAGTGAGCTGATCTCAGGTCAGTGTGTTGGTCTCTAGTGAGCTGATCTCAGGTCAGTGTGTCGTCTATAGTGAGCTGATCTCAGGTCAGTGTGTCGTCTATAGTGAGCTGATCTCAGGTCAGTGTGTTGGTCTCTAGTGAGCTGATCTCAGGTCAGTGTGTCGTCTATAGTGAGCTGATCTCAGGTCAGTGTGTTGGTCTCTAGTGAGCTGATCTCAGGTCAGTGTGTTGTCTATAATGAGCTGATCTCAGGTCAGTGTGTTGGTCTATAGTGAGCTGATCTCAGGTCAGTGTGTTCGTCTCTAGTGAGCTGATCTCAAGTCAGTGTGTTGGTCTCTAGTGAGCTGATCTCAGGTCAGTGTGTCGTCTATAATGAGCTGATCTCAGGTCAGTGTGTTCGTCTCTAGTGAGCCGATCTCAGGTCAGTGTGTTGGTCTCTAGTGAGCTGATCTCAGGTCAGTGTGTTGGTCTATAGTGAGCTGATCTCAGGTCAGTGTGTTGTCTATAGTGAGCTGATCTCAGGTCAGTGTGTTGTCTCTAGTGAGCTGATCTCAGGTCAGTGTGTTGTCTCTAGTGAGCTGATATCAAGTCAGTGTGTTGGTCTCTAGTGAGCTGATCTCAGGTCAGTGTGTCGTCTATAGTGAGCTGATCTCAGGTCAGTGTGTTCGTCTCTAGTGAGCTGATCTCAGGTCAGTGTGTTGTCTCTAGTGAGCTGATCTCAAGTCAGTGTGTCGTCTATAATGAGCTGATCTGGGGTCAGTGTGTTCGTCTATAATGAGCTGATCTGGGGTCAGTGTGTTCGTCTATAATGAGCTGATCTCAGGTCAGTGTGTTGGTCTCTAGTGAGCTGATCTGAGGTCAGTGTGTTGGTCTCTAGTGAGCTGATCTCAGGTCAGTGTGTTGGTCTCTAGTGAGCTGATCTGAGGTCAGTGTGTTGGTCTCTAGTGAGCTGATCTGAGGTCAGTGTGTTGGTCTCTAGTGAGCTGATCTCAGGTCAGTGTGTTGGTCTATAATGAGCTGATCTCAGGTCAGTGTGTTGGTCTCTAGTGAGCTGATCTGAGGTCAGTGTGTTGGTCTCTAGTGAGCTGATCTGAGGTCAGTGTGTTGGTCTCTAGTGAGCTGATCTGAGGTCAGTGTGTTGGTCTCTAGTGAGCTGATCTCAGGTCAGTGTGTCGTCTCAGTGAGCTGATCTCAGGTCAGTGTGTTCGTCTCTAGTGAGCTGATCTGAGTTCAGTGTGTTGGTCTCTAGTGAGCTGATCTGAGGTCAGTGTGTTGGTCTCTAGTGAGCTGATCTGAGGTCAGTGTGTTGGTCTCTAGTGAGCTGATCTCAGGTCAGTGTGTTGGTCTCTAGTGAGCTGATCTCAGGTCAGTGTGTTGGTCTCTAGTGAGCTGATCTCAGGTCAGTGTGTTGGTCTCTAGTGAGCTGATCTCAGGTCAGTGTGTCGTCTCAGTGAGCTGATCTCAGGTCAGTGTGTTTGTCTATAATGAGCTGATCTCAGGTCAGTGTGTCGTCTATAATGAGCTGATCTGAGGTCAGTGTGTTCATCTATAATGTGCTGATCTCAGGTCAGTGTGTCATCTATAATGAGCTGATCTGAGGTCAGTGTGTTTGTCTATAATGAGCTGATCTGGGGTCAGTGTGTCGTCTATAATGAGCTGATCTCAGGTCAGTGTGTCGTCTATAATGAGCTGATCTGAGGTCAGTGCTACACCAGTGAGTTCATGGCGTTGACTGGAGAGGGCGGCCCTGATCTCCCGCTGTACTGTCCGATAAAGGAGCCGTCCTCGTTGAACTGTGTGTCCCCGGAGTCTCCATAGTCCACTAAACTGTCGTCGCTGCCGTCCCGCCGGACCGTCCCGCTGGAGGGCGTCCGGCTCCCTTTGAGCGGCTTATGGTCCTCATCACTAGGAGAAAAACCACATGCAGTGAATCATGACGCAGAGCACACGCTGCCCACATCACGCCTTCCTCTCGCTGGACACACTCTGAGGAAGAGCGTCATGTGTAGCAGGCGACTCAGAAGATGGAACACACATGCAGGATCACACACGCGTGACATCATGAGCTGTGAGGACCTCAAAGCAACAGTTAAATCATATTGATCATGTGACACCATCCGATGGGTGAAGCAGTCGAGAGCATCTGAAGCGTGAGGATGACTCATGACATGCAGAGGCCGTGTATACACACACACACACACACACACACACAAGGACTGATGGACGACACACACTTCCCCTGAAACTCCTGCGCGTCGGGCCAGTGCTGATTACACACTGCATTATGGACACGAGTGATGTAATCCATTACACAGGTCAGGGAATATCGTCGGATTACTTTTGCTTCACACTAATATAAAACCATAAAGAACATATGTTCCATTCTTTATCATCAAACTCAAGTGCATTAAAACACATTTTGTGCATGAAAAGCTTATACTTAAAATTATTTAAAAAAAATTATAATTCAAAATAATTTTTAAGTTTAAAAATAATAAAACAATTTAATAAAAAAAATGCTTGTACCTGCAATAAATCTGTTGTTAATATTTAAAAATATATTTTATTTAAAACAATTAAAAAACACTTATTTAAAAATACATAATTGGCTTGTTTGCCTGCATGTCAATTTAAAGCGAAATGTAAAGGGCCGTTCACACCAACGGCGATAACGATAACGTTAACGATAAAGTAAACGGTAAAGTTAATGGTAAAGTTATCGATAAAGATAACAATAAAGATAAAGATAACGATAAAGATAACGGTAAAGTTAACGGTAAAGTTATCGATAAAGTTATCGATAAAGATAACAATAAAGATAAAGATAACGGTAAAGTTAACAATAAAGTTATCAATAAAGTTATCGACAAAGATAACAATAAAGATAACGGTAAAGATAACGGTAAAGAGAACGGTAAAGTTATCAATAAAGATAACAATAAAGATAAAGATAACGGTAAAGTTATCTGTAAAGTTATTGGTAAAGTTATCGGTAAAGATAACAATAAAGTTATCTGTAAAGTTAAAGATAACAGTAAAGATAACGGTAAAGTTATCGATAAAGATAACGGTAAAGTTAACGGTAAAGTTATCGATAAAGTTATCGATAAAGATAACAATAAAGATAAAGATAACGGTAAAGATAACGGTAAAGTTAACGGTAAAGTTATCGATAAAGTTATCGATAAAGATAACAATACAGATAACTTTACTGTTATCTTTATCTTTATCTTTACCGATAACTTTACAGATAACTTTATTGTTATCTTTACCGATAACTTTACAGATAACTTTACTGTTATCTTTATCTTTAAAGTTATCGGTAAAGATAACAATAAAGTTATCTGTAAAGTTATCGGTAAAGTTATCTATAAAGTTATCGGTAAGGTTATCGGTAAAGTTATCAATAAAGTTAACGATAAAGTTAACTGTAAAGTTAACTGTAAAGTTATCTGTAAAGTTATCAATAAAGTTAACGATAAAGTTATCTGTAACGTTATCTGTAAAGTTATCAATAAAGTTAATGATAAAGTTAACGATAAAGTTAACTGTAAAGTTATCTGTAAAGTTATCAATAAAGTTAACGATAAAGTAGGGTGACCATATTTTGGTTACCGAAAACCAGGACACTCGGCCCGGCAATGAGATACTCAAATGATACTCGAAGTTTACTCAAAGATGCCTTATTAATTTCAATACATTTAAAATATGTCCCCTCTATGGATAGAAAATTGTTATACTAGGGCCAGGACATCTCCTGGGCCAACAGGACGTTTGGTCACCCTACGATAAAGATAACAATAAAGATAACGATATAGTTCTAAAAATCTTTCTCAATATTAAAGGATAGCAGAGCTATCGATATCGCTGGAACCACTCTCAGAGCGATGTTCAGCAGATGAACCAATCAGAATCCATCCTGCTGTAACGAGCTCGAGCATTTAAAGAGACAGACACACACAGAGCGATATCGCCGCTGGTGTAGAGTCTCTGTATAGGTGTGAACGGGCCTTCGGGGAATCATTCACTGTGTGAGTAATCTGACCATGTGCTCCAGGTGTGCAGAGTCTGATAAAGCTGATGTCTGTTAGAGCGCTTCAGGTGAAGTGTGATCCTGGAATGGCCGTGTTTCTCCCAGTGGCTCCGCATGCAGATCCCGCTTACCTTCCCGCCCGGATTCAGACGTGATTCAGGGCTGCGTTTACACCGGATGAGTAAGTCACCGTCACACATTCAGCCTGATTACACTACGGGACTGTGTGTTCGTCTACTACACACTCATACTCTACATCTGGAGACATAGCAGCGTTTCCCAAACTGAGAGCTAGAATAACAGCTGGATCATGAGGAGAGATACACATCTACTGCAATCATCTCCAAAATCAAGGCAATCATTTAATGATATAAAAGAGTATTGCTGTACAGGAGTAAAGTGCGTGGACCGGTCTCGCGTGCAGAATAAAGCCGGAGGAGACGAGCAGCTGGAGTTCAATACGATCTTCACACTAAACTAAGATCTGCAGGGTCATTCGGGATTCATCCGAGGAACACAGGAAGAACAGGATGCAGGAAATACGAGTCCATCTGGCTGATCGTCCTGTACAGAACCTGATCAAGTCCCACAGAATCTGGATCAGACCAGACCCAACGTCCCGCTGAAGATGAAGGAATCCCAGAGTCGTGGAGAAGTTCTGAGTGCTCCTGAGGGGTCAGAGGTCAAGGGTCAGGTCAGGGTTCTCTCACCTGTACTCTCCAAACGTTATATCGTCCTCCTTCATGGGCTGGATCTCCGGGTCTCCGTGAGCGTCTTCCTTCTCTTTAACTGAGACAAACATCAGAGATCAGCGTCTCACATACACACACACACCCTAAAAAACACTTTCGTTACTCGAAAATAAGTAGCCATGGCAACATTTCTAGTTTTCGTTTAGTTTAAGGTAAAGAACTGAAGCAAATAATGAAATTAAAAGAACTATATAGAAATATTTAAAAGACTAAAACTAATAAAAATGACAAAACACAGTGAAAACAGACAATCAACAAAATCTAATTTAATTTAAACTTTATTTAAGCAACATTTTTAATTTTCATTTAGTTTAAGCTTAACTACTAAAATTAAGTAAACTAAAACTAATAAATAAAAACATCCCAGGCGACGAGAGTATAAGATCATCCAATACCGGAAGCAGTGTCTCATTCCCCTTCTCAGGGAACCATGGTTACACGCATAACCTGGGACGTTCCCTTTGGAAAGAGGAGTCCTCCTCCCTAAGGTGCACCACGATCATAGACCGGAGCTTCTCAAGAACGGCCTCAAAAGGATGACTCTAAAGAGAGGAAGCCTAATAATAATAATAATAATTTGTTACATTTATATAGCGGTTTTCTAGGCACTCAAAGCGCTTTACATATAGAAGGGGGAATCTCCTCAACCACCACCAATGTGCAGCTCCACCTGGATGATGCGACGGCAGCCATATTGCGCCAGAACGCCCACCACACACCAGCTGATTGGTGGAGAGGAGACAGTGATGAAGCCAATCTGTATATGGGGATGATTAGGAGGCCATGATTGAGAGGGGCCAATGGGCAAATTTGGCCAGGATGCCGGGGTTACACCCCTACTCTTTATCGAAGGGCATCCTGGGATTTTTAATGACCACAGAGAGTCAGGACCTCGGTTTAACGTCTCATCCGAAGGACGGATTACTACATTCATATTCAGGCCAGCGTCCAGGAGGCTCACTGAGAGCCTAACCACTTAGCAATTGCTATCCTAGCAAAGCTCTGGGGAGCAGAGGAGTGCCAAAGCTCCCTGAGCCTCCTTGAGCCAAACCACTTAGCCTATGGCTGAGCTCGGAGGATGAATACAGAACGTCTTTTGCCTATTTTCAAGGAAGTTTCTAAATAACAGGGCAAGCAGTCTAACACAATAATGGGAGGAGCTCAGAGGAGTGGAGGCCTCTAAAGCGAGAGAAGGCCTAACAACACTCAAGAGCAGTGGCCAAGGAGGCTCGTGGAGAACCTAACAACTTAGACCCAGGCTGAGCTCGGAGGATGGAGGCCTAAAGATAATGACGGACTCTGAGAAGTGTTGAAATCAGCTCAACTTCATGGTAATGAGCTATGACGCGGTTCGACGGCAACCGGGTGGCAACCAATGGGAATTTAGAAGTGAGGGGAGATCCCAGAGAACGCTGTCCGGTAAACTTTGGTTCCGACTACATTAGTTCTCAAGCAAAATGGAGGAGAGGTTGATCACTGCGGAGGCGGGTTTGATAAGAAGGCGCGCAACACTATTTATAGGCAACATTTTCACTCTAGAACGCTTGTTTTTCAGCGGGAATACAGTTAATTTGCTCAAAACAACACGATTCTACCAATTGCATTAATGCTGCACTTCACCAGGACAGTTATTGTAATGTAGGCTGCACACAAATTAATGTTAATTATAGACCAAGGCTAGCAAACGTCTACTATAAACTGCATGTTGAAATTAGACTAGCAATTAACCATGAACACAAATGGCTTTTAATTGGTTTATTTCATTAGCAAACATGTTAGGTGCTTTCATTCGATCGTTTTTTTTTTTACTTTCACATTTAAATGATTTCATGAGGTTATCTTATACGGTTATACCCTACCTGTGCTCACTTTGCACAAAGGCCGAATAACATGATCGTTTGCTTTGGCCCCTTTAAATAAAGTTTAAATAAAGGCATTCGATCTACGTCAGAGTTGCAGCGCGTCCACAAATCTTTCTACAGCATTGTTGGCGAAGTTTGACGCTCTCAAACTTCAGACGCTCTCAAACTTCGCCAACGACGCTGTAGAAAGATTTGTGGACGCGCTGCCGCTCTGACGTAGATCGAATGCCTTTATTTAAACTTTACTGTGTGAACGCACAGTAACAAAGGCCTTGCAACTTGACATTAAAATAACAAATGGAGCTCAGGGGAGGTACTCCCAAACTCGATGCCTCAGGAAGGAGAGCCTACAGCCCAAATCTGGCTCCGAGAACGAAGGCCTCGATATGCTGACTCTCCAAACGAGAGGAGGCCTAACTACATCTATATCGGGGGCAGCTCCAAGAAGGCTCAAAGAGAAGCTCCAGTCTATGATTGTGG
Source organism: Gobio occitaniae (assembly GCA_033150135.1). Taxonomy (NCBI): domain Eukaryota; kingdom Metazoa; phylum Chordata; class Actinopteri; order Cypriniformes; family Gobionidae; genus Gobio; species Gobio occitaniae. The sequence goes on from JARQWZ010003968.1 coordinate 55,044, forward strand.
TGCTGGTGAGCACCTTAGAGATGGGGACTCCTGTGAGCCAATAGGGCACTCATCCCTTCAGCATGGTAGCGTGGCTATTCTGTGTGTAACCATGGTTCCCTGAGAAGGGGAATGAGACGCTGCTTCCGGTATTCTTGCACACGTCTCCTTCAGACAAGAAGTGGAGGACATGTCTCACAGGTGCCCTCTTATACTCTCTCATAGGCTGCCCTCTGCCAATGTCAGGTTTGTTGTTGTGTTTAGACACATGCTTCAGACACCGGTCAGACACTCATAGTGACCCCTAGGGGAGGCAGAGTACAGTTCAAAAGACAACTATATAGGCCTAGACATATGACAAAAAATGTCACAACAAAATTACAAAAACAAACTAAAATTAAAGTGAAAACAGAAAATATCCAAATAACATTTCTATCATTTGTAAGGGACTTTGGATGAAAGCGTCTGCTAATGATTAACCCTTAATCACCCCTTGGGCTCCAGCTGACCCCACTGGACGTTTCCTTCATTTTTAAAAAGTGTTCTCTTCATCTTAGGGGTATGAGACTCGGTGACTTTTCCTAAATAATCTATCTAAACATGCACAAAAAAAATCTGGCCTTGATTTGGTTGTTCTAAAGGTGTGTAAAAGAAAATGTACCATTTAAGGTCCTCATTGAAAATGAATGGAAAAATGAAACAAACTTTTTTTTTTCACGTGTTTGACACAAAAATAAAACAAAATCCAATATAAATCTGAAAATTTCTACATTTAAATCAAGGTCTGGTCCTAGAGCATAAACACAAAGTGGAACGAACTTTCTGTCTCATACACACACACGCACATGTGCGCACAAACATACACGTGTGTGATTGCAACAGAGCGCATTTGTATAGAAATTGGCAAATAAAATCAACAATTCAACTACAATCAACTAATACTAGAGCACAAATGTAACATGCATGTTCACACACACACACAGACACACACACACACATATATTCACAAAATACATAAATTCACATAAAGTTATGAGGAGAAGTTGAAGCATCAAGAAAAAATGAAGTGAAAATTAAGTCCCTATGGACCTCTAGTGGATAGTGTGGTCATTGCACTTTCTTTCTTTAACTGTAATTCCTAATGTTTTTCCACAAACCTGCAGATGGCAGTATTCTATCCCTTACACAAAGAGCAATGTCCAAAAACAATTTAGATTTAATTAAAATCATCATTTAAAGGATTTTTTCATAAAAAATTTTTTTTTAATGAGCCAATTTATTGCCTAGTAATCGTGCAGTAAATAGGTAAAAAACGACCAAATATCCACAAAAACACAGTATAAATGCAAAGTTGAGAAGTAAATAAGAAAAAAATGATATACAGTTTTCCATTTCATTATGCAATCGCTCTGTAAATGTTTGGGGTCTATCTGACCCCAAGGGACTTAAACGTAAACCCTACTTGAGTGGTGATTAAGGGTTAATAAATCTTCATCAGTACCTGGATATTTGCCGCCCTTGTTCCTCCTGATGAAGCAGACGATGAGCAGGATGAGGATGAGCAGAGCGATGGCCGACATCAGACCGATGAACCAGCCTTGAGTGGCGATGTCCACCTGCGGACTCACCATCGCTGAGGAAGAGGAGGAGGAGGAAGAGCATGAGACACGGCAGATCTGCAGCTGAATCTCGGAGGATCATCAACACACACACTCGTCTAAACGAGACAGAAACACTGAGGAAGAGTGTGTGCTGATTATGGGATGCAGTCATGCTGAGCAGCGAGCGCAGACAGACGGACTCATCAACACAACGGCCAGCATGCTTCACAGCGGACACACACATATCCCACAAGGCCTTGAGGCTGAGAGGAAGCCTCACCTGGGAGCTTGACCAACAGCTCCTCAGACCTCTCGTCCTCCTGCCCTCCGGCCACCACGCGCACCCTGTAGGCCAACCCTTCCTTCAGCCCCTTCAGCAGCAGCTGAGAGCCGTTGACCTTCTGTGTGTGCCAGTCTTCATCACCTGAGGGTCCAGCACACACTTCATCACATCTCCACACCTGGGGCAGGCTCCAGTTAATGCTGACTAGCTAATGATCATCACCATTAGTGACTACATGAGCTCTACTCTACATGTTGATCGTGAGGCAGGAGTCTTACTGTTGTCTATAATATATTCAACATAGAGGTGTTTCTCGGAGCCCCAGTATTCCCAGCGGATCAGCGCTCCGTCCTCGCTCACGGACGAGCTGACGTTCCCGAACGCTGGAGCTGAGAGAGAGACACACACACCATCAGCTCCGGCCTCCGCTGTGACTGACGCGAGAGTGTGAGTGGTGTAAGGGCGGGAAATGACACGTGACGTTAGCGTGTTAGGGGCGGGGCTAGTGATGATGTCACTACAGTGGCTGTACCCGTGTGGTGGGGGGGAGGGGAGGTGTGTGCCGGAGCTCCTGGAAAACACACACTCACTCACACACACACTAACAACCTCTTACACACACACAATCTCTCTCTCTCTCTCTCTCTCTCTCTCTCTCACACACACACACGTACAGTAGAGCACAGCATCACGTGACTCCGGCAGGTCAGAGGTCACAGCAGCGAGTGTCAGGAGGGAAGAGAAGAAAGACTTTTAGAAAAAGAAAAGATTAAAAGATCAGAAGGAAAACACACACACACACACACTGTACAGTTTCTCACAGGATTCCCCCGTGAGAGAAGTTTGTATAAAGCTTAAATACTGGTGCAATTGAAGAGTTTAAACAGAACAAAATGTCTTTCATGGACTTGAACCTGGACTTTAGAGTGGACTCGACCCTCTTCAGTTGTTTGATAGTGTCCCACATTACACTCACACTGGTGTTTCAGACAAACCATTTATAATAACAACAACTTTTACTCAAGTATTTTTGGGTATTCTAATGGTGCGTTCACACCAGACGCGAATGACGCGATTCGCGCGAGTGATTTACATGTTAAGTCAATGCAAAGACGCGAATAGACATTCTGCGGTGCGCAAATGAGGCGGTGCGAATGACATGGCGAATCGCCCGAGTTGAAAAATCGGAACTTTGCCGGATATTCGCGCCAGGTAAACCAATCAGGAGCTTGCTCTAGTAGTGACAACAATGAGGAGAAAATCTGTATATTAATATCTGGTTCAGACAATATGATTATCACTGTGATAACATTAAATGACATGAAACACAACACAGTCTCTTTTTGTTAAATGCAAGTTTATGTTTGATCAATAATACAAAAGTATAAGTAAAAGGTATAAGAAGCTACACATGAAATAAAGCAAACAATTCAGTCAAACATTCAAAGTCAGTGCTAGTCGGCTACAACTGTAACGTAAAGTTAAATAGCCTAAAAATAAACAAATAATGAAACTTCACTTTGCCCTCAACCTAAACCATTCGCCAGGGAACAAATTATAGATCCATGAGACCAAAGATCGGCCGTTAGATCAACACAAGACGAATTATAGCTCACAACTCCACAAACACCAGATCACATGTTCAAATAGGCGCTCTTTTTATAAATAAACCACAGATTTGAGCTTTAAACAACTACATTATCGCCTTAAAAAGTCTTAAAACTACGTTTTGTCACACATTAACAGTAGATTTTAACAAAAAAGACGTGTAAACACAGCCCATGTCAGCCATTTCACAACAAGACGAGCCGCTGGCAGAAGCCCCGCCCATGAGGAGAACTCACGTCTGTTGTGAAGCGAATTTCACACGCGAATGAAGCGAGTAAACTCAAAATGTTCAAGCGTCCAACTTCGCGCAAATTATTTGCGTCATTCACGTCCAGTGTGAACGCCTCATTAGACTTAAGCAGCTGTTCTTTAACTAAAGCACATGTTCTCTGAGGTGACACACACACAGAAAGAGGAACTAGTGCTGCCGTCCCTCTGTGGAGCACACACACACACACACACACACACACACACACACCTCTGTCGAGGACGGTGACGGCCTCCTCGGTGAGCGCAGGGCCGGATCCCCGCTGCGTCCGGGCGCTGAAGTAGAACTTGTAGCGCGTGCTGTGATGGAGGCTGGACAGCGTCACGCTGCTGTGATTGGACGGCAGATCCAGCTCCTCCAACAGACCCACGTCATGACTGCTGTTGACTGGAGGCGGAGCGAGAGCGGAAAGGGGCGGGGTCACGTTATTTCAGCCAATCATCAGCTATGCAAAATAAGGCTCATTTAAAGATTCTCACCCGTCTGATATCTGAGGGTGTATCCGGTCAGACGGCCGTTCCTCTCGTGAGGCGGACCCCACTCCAGCGTCAGAGAGTCCAGATCTGAAGACGACACGCGGAAGAACGACGGCACGCCGGGAACTGGAACCATACACAAAATCTGTGCCTTCAGGTCAAGCTTTATTTCTACAGCGCTTCATACAGTACAGATCATTCACAGCAGCCTCACTGTCATCACCAGGGTTGGGAAATGCATTACAAGTAACTTGAGTTACGTAATAATATTACTTTTTCCAAGTAACTTGTAAAGTAACGCATTTCTTTTCAAATTTACAACAAAATATATTTTTCACATTAATTTGACTGACAGCTCATGTTGAGAGTAAGTGCAGGTGTGTGTGTGTGTGAACATGATGGTTATTGTAGTTCTAGACTAAATGTGAGCATTTATTTATCTCACTTGCACAATAAAGATTCTGTCCTCCTCAAAAGGAATAAAATCAGTCAAATGCTAAATCAGAGTACAAACCTCCAATAATTAAATGTTAAATAAAACAACTATTTTTATGCATAATCTACCTTTATATTTAATTGACCAATGTCTTGCTGCTGACCTTTGATGAGGAAAATTACTAGATTTTTTGTTTTTATTGGTAAAGCTTGTTTCTCCTGCATCTATTCTCCATTATCCAGAGCTGCGCCCTCTAGTGTTCATGAGGGAATCTGCATCTTTACCTCAGTCTGGGGCGCATTATTTACATTCTGGTATGAAGAGGTCTTTACCGTTGCACAAAAATATAACTTTTTTGTTATAAACAAAAACAAAAACAAGCCCAGCCCAGGTGAGAAAAAGTAATGCAAAAGTAACATAACGCATTACTTTTCTTAAAAGGTAACTAAGTAACTCAATTAGTTACTTTTTAAGGGAGTAACGCAATATTGTAATGAATAAGTAACTTTCCCCAACACTGGTCATAACAGATGCAAACTTCATCAGATATGACACATTCAACGTTATATATCAAAAGTCATGATTGCAAGAAAAATTACGAAATGCAAGATGAAAAGTCGCGATTGCGAAAAAAAGTCAAAATTGTGAGAAATAAAGTCAGAGTCGCGAGATAAAAATGTACAATTGCGAGACAAAGTCAGAATGATGAGAAATAAAGTAACGGTTGTGAGAAAAAAAACTTACAATTGCGAGATAATTCGCAATTGCAAAAAAAGTCTGAATTGCGAGATCAAAAGTCGTTCAGCGAGTGTTGAGGTGCTCACCGCCCTCCGGCGTCTCGAAGCGCTGCGTGGCGCTGGCCGGTCCCTCCCCGCGGCCGGTGAAGGCCGTCACATGCAGACTGTAGACGCTGAACGGGTGCAGGTGGGGCAGCCGCCCGCGGGTTCTGCTGGGCCCGAAGCTCTCGCTCCTCTGCTCACTGTGATGAGAGTTGTGTCTGTGCAAACTGCGCTCGCGCCGGTAATGAACCTGCACACGGACAACAGAGGTCAGCCTGCTCACACACCCCAGCATGCACTAGGCTAAGATCAAACACTGAATCTACTAAACATGTTCTCGTCCGCATAGATATCCATAATAAAGGCTAGATGTCTCGTCCGCTGCTGGCCAATGGAGGTCGGCGTCCACACCTGGCGGCCATCTTGTCACAGTCAGCTCGCTCACTCATTGTGTTTTAATGGTGCTTGCACTTTTTAAATAACCATAACTTGCTCAATTTTCTACCGATTTTCAAACTGTTTGTTCTGTTATAAACGTCAGATGTAGTTATGACACTGCATACTTATGAAAAATTATTCATAACTTGTTCAAGCATCCAGAATTATAGCCAAGTTAATAACATTTGTAAGAAACCAAACCATTTGTAAATCCGTCCAGATTTCAGCGAGATTAGAGTATTAGTGTTCAGATCACTCACCTCACATCAGGAACCAAAGAGCCCTGCCTGTTACAAGATGGCCGCCGCTGATGACATTAGAGACTTAGAGTGTAATTTTCCCTTAAGTTCGCCCTTATGTTTCCCTTAAACCTAAGGGTGTTGCAGAAAAAAACCCTTAAGTGTTACTTAAGGGTTTCTTTAAGTGAAACGTCATAAACACTTAGAATTCCCCTTAAATGCAGAAAATTGTTGCAAGAATACCGATTTGACCGTCAAACATCGCAACCACTGTGACATTGAACACTTGCAGTCATACGTACATTTCTGAATGAAGATGAAGAAAAACTCACAGAATTAAAGAAGTCGTTTGACATTATAACAAGTCATTAAAGTATTTTAACTTATATGTTTCATATAATAGAACCGAAGCTATAGATTGTGAATTTAAACATTTCTCGTTTATCAGCGGCTAAAGTCAGGAGGACTAGCCGAGGTGAGTCTTTAAACAACTACATTCTCGACTGAACAACTCTTAAAACTACATTTCGTGACACAATAACAGTAGTATTTTTCAATTTTGCGGCCGCACAACCACTATGAAAAGAGCAAAAGGACGCGCGTCAATTTCGCTTCAAACGCTTGCTTTATACGCCTGTCCATCTCGCTTTGGATGCGCGAATGCAAACTAGACGCGAATTTGACGCTCTATTCATGTTTGGTGTGAACGCAGCATTAGTGTTTTGCGTATCTATGGCAACAAGACTTTTATAACGTGAATCCAGGATCGCTGTCGTGAAACACTTCAATGTTTCCCTAAGAGAAGCGTTTAAGAGATTATATGCAACACCCTTAAGTTATTCTCTTAGGTAAGGGGAAATCGCCCCTTAAGTTCATACTTGAGGGAAAAACTGAAGGTGCTTTATGCCACCGGGCACTAGCCTTTATTATAGATATCTATGCTCGTCCGGCCCTAAAGAGAGCCGGTCATGTGTTCAGGTCATGAGCTGTACCTTATATCCCTGCAGTCGGCCTCTCAGCGATCGGACAGGAACGGCTTCCCAGTGCACCTCCGCCAGCGTGCTGTTCAACACCACCACCTGCACCTGACCCGGGGCCGCCGAGGGAACTGCAATGCATTCTGGGAGTTAGCAGCGTTCCGCTAAACGAGTGCTAAAGTGTGCTCTGCTGGAGACTCACAGTCCTCGCCGGAGTAGCCGATCACCGCGGCGGGTGGGGGTCCGTGACCGTACTCGTTCTGCGCCTGCACCATCACCTCGTACGGCACAAACGTGGGCGTCCCCGACACGATGTACTTGGAGACGTTGGCCACGCTGACCGACGTCCAGTCCTTCTCCACGTCCTGCTGACGCCACATGACCTTATAGAGCAGGCCGGGGCCGTTGGTCTGAAGGCCCGTCAGCGGCTGCGGAGCAGAAATTATGTTTTGTTAACAAAGTTGAAAAATGATCTATCCAATCATAATGTCATTCAAACCAGCTGTCAGCAATCAGTAATCAACATGTCTACCCAATCAGCACAAGTGGAGGATCATATAAATACCCAGTCAACTCAACAGGTTGGCAGGTTTTCAGCATCCCTCTACCACCCCATCTTCCTCACACTCACCTGGTTACTTTCCTAACCAGAGATACAGGGGGAGGACTCTGGGTTCGGGCCAAATACCGAGCTCAGCCCTCTGCCCTCGGACGGCACGCCAAATACACATACCATTTACTATCTGATTATTTGTAAGTGTGAACTTGTGAAACACGTCAGTCGAGCGGCGATGTGGACGAGTGTGTGTGTGTGTGTGTGGGCATGTTTAGACTGCAAAAAATGCTTTTCTTACTTAGTATTTTTGTCTTGTTTTCAGTCCAAATATCTAAAAAATCTTACATTAAGAAGCATTTACTAGACAAGCAAAAGTTTTTGTCTTGTTTTGGGGGAAAATATCTCAAAATTAAGGGAGTTTTTGCTTAAAATAAGCAAAATAATCTGCCAATTGTTTTCTGTTTGAATTAAGATTATTTTGCTTACCCCATTGACAGATTACTTTGCTAATTTTAAGCAAAAACTCACTTAATTTTGAGTTATATAAACCACACACACATCCATCAGTTCATCATAACACACACATGCTACATGATGATCCGCTTCATGCAATGAGTTATTTCCCCCCAAAACAAGACAATCATTTTTATTTGGCAAGTAAATGCTTCTTGTTTTGAGAATTTTTAGATGTTTGGACCAGAAACAAGACAAAAATACTAAGTAAGAAAAGCATTTTTTGCACTGTATATGACCAGCGTCTCACCTTCCACGTGATGACCAGATTATTGTGTTCCGTGCCGTGGCCTTTGACCTCACTGGGGTTCTCGTCCGGAGCTGCAGAGAAGTCAACTTTATTTATATAGCGCTTTTAACAATGCAGATTGTCTCAGAGCAGCTTCACAGTGTTAAACAGGAAAATAATGACACATAATTTTATTCAGCTATATAGCCGTTCTGGAGAAAACAGTGATGTCATCAGTTTATTTAAATTATCATACAGTGACAGTGTGGGCTTTAGATCAGTAATTAGATCAGTAATTTAGTTTATATGGTTAATTTAGTTTAATAATTAGATTTATTTGGATATTTAGTTGAACATGTAGTGTCCCCAACTGAGCACGCCAAGCCAGAGGCAACAGAGAAGCGAGAAGCGGCATTAGAGGAGAGGAATCATGTGTGTGTGTGAGTGTGTGTGTGTGTGTGTGAGTGTGTGTGTGTGTGTGAGTGTGTGTGTGTGTGTCCTGCACCTGCGGGGCTGGTTCTGTACTGTCGCGAGGGCATGCTGGGACGGCTGTAGCCCACCTCGTTGAGCGCCAGAACTCTGAAGCTGTAGTGGACGTACGGAGAGAGCTTGAGGTGAGCCGTGGTCTTCGTCCCGGGAACCTCCGTCAGGTTGTGCCACGCGCCGCTCTGGTGAAGACCGTCTTCATACTGGATCAGGAACTCTGACACAACACACACAGACAGTGAGTGACACACCGCACACACACGTGAACCATGCGTGTGTGTGTGTGTGTGGAGCTGGCGTACTCTTGATGGCGCTGTTGTGCTCGTCTCCAGGTGTCCAGGTGAGCTGAACGCTCCTCGCGCCCGGATCCGTCAGCTCCAGATCGGTGGGAGCGTCCGGCTGCCCTGAGGAGCCAAACCACACACACATCCATCAGATCATCATAAAACACACCGTCAGACGCACACATGCTACATGATGATCTGCTTCATGCAATGACTGAACGGGACGGTTCCAAAGCAAAATCACAGATACATGTGTGATTCCAGCATGCTCCAGCAACCTCATTCCACACACACAAGCCCAGGGGCATTAAGGGATGTGAAGCGGCACATCGTGTGTTTACCGTAGATCGGGGCAGTAGTGGACGGAGCCTCTGAGTGGGCGGGGTCAGGGAGTGAGGAAGAAGTGTGTTAGTCAGCACTAAAATCGCTCGTATCCGCAGGAAAGCGTCACACGATCAGTCCGGAGAGGGACTGGGTTTGTTATATCATCACCACACTCACCGACCACAGTGAGCCGAGCGCTGGCCGAGTCCTGGTCCAGCGTGGTGTTCACGGCACACGTGTATGTTCCTGCGTCGCTCTCCGTCACGTCTGTGATGGTCAGACTGTCCGAGTCCACTCTAAACCTGTCATCAGACACAAAACACAGACGCAACATCACGTCAGGAGTGAAGAAATTAACTGACTGATACACAATACACTCACCTAAAGGATTATTAGGAACACACACTAATACTGTGTTTGACCCCTTTGGCCTTCAGAACTGCCTTAATTCTACGTGGCATTGACTCAACAAGGAGCTGAAAGCATTCTTTAGAAATGTTGGCCCATATTGATAGGAGAGCATCTGCAGTTGATGGAGATTTGTGGGATGCACATCCAGGGCACGAAGCTCCCGTTCCACCACATCCCAAAGATGCTCTATTGGGTTGAGATCTGGAGACTGTGGGGCCATTTTAGTCCAGTGAACTCATTGTCATGTTCAAGAAACCAGTTTGAAATGATTGGAGCTTTGTGACGGTGCATTATCCTGCTGGAAGTAGCCATCAGAGGATGGGGACATGGTGCTCATAAAGGGATGGACATGGGCAGAAACAATGCTCAGGTAGGCCGTGGCATTTAAACCATGCCCAATTGGCACTAAGGGGCCTAAAGTGTGCCAAGAAAACATCCCCCACACCATTACACCACCACCACCAGCCTGCACAGTGGGAACAAGGCATGATGGATCCATGTTCTCATTCTGTTTACGCCAAATTCTGACTCTACCATCTGAATGTCTCAACAGAAATCCAGACTCATCAGACCAGGCAACATTTTTCCAGTCTTCAACTGTCCAATTTTGGTGAGCTGGTGCAAATTGTCGCCTCTTTTTCCTCTTTGTAGTGGAGATGAGTGGTACCCGGTGGGGTCTTCTGCTGTTGTAGCCCATCCGCCTCAAGGTTGTGTGTGTTGTGGCTTCACAAATGCTTTGCTGCAGACCTCGGTTGTAACGAGTGGTTATTTCAGTCAAAGTTGCTCTTCTATCAGCTTGAATCAGTCGGCCCATGACCTCTGACCTCTAGCATCAACAAGGCATTTTCTCCCACAGGACTGCCGCATACTGGATGCTTTTCCCTTTTCACACCATTCTTTGTAAACCCTAGAAATGGTTGTGTGTGAAAATCCCAGTAACTGAGCAGATTGTGAAATACTCAGACCGGCCCGTCTGGCACCAACAACCATGCCACGCTCAAAATTGCTTAAATCCCCTTTCTTTCCCATTCCGACATTCAGTGTGGAGTTCAGGAGATTGTCTTGACCAGGACCACACCCCTAAATGCATTGAAGCCACTGCCATGTGATTGGTTGATTAGATAATTGCATTAATGAGAAATTGAACAGGTGTTCCTAATAATCCTTTAGGTGAGTGTATATATACCCAATGGTGTTGTGCCGCCCCTTCACACGCACATGAGCTTTAACGGCATCCCATTCTTCATCTGTAGGGTTTAATATGGAGTCGCTCTAACAGCTTCAGCTCTTCTGCTCTTCTTTCCTCAAGGTTTAGGAGTGTGTTCATGGGGATTCTTCATTTGTGATGTTGGACGAGAAGGCCTGGCTCTCAGTCTCCGCTCTAATTCATCCCAAAGCTGTTCTATCGGGTTGAGGTCAGGACTCCAGTTCCTCCACCAAACTCCTCATCATGTCTTTATGGAGACGCTTTGAGCACTGGAGCAGTCATGCTGGGACAGGAAGGGGCCGTCCCCAAACTGGTCCCACAAAGTTGGGAGCATGAAATTGTCCAAAATGTCTTGGTGAAGCATTGAGAGTTCCTTTCACTGGAACTAACCCCTGAAAAACAACCCCACCCCATAAACTTTACACTTGGCACAATGCAGTCAGGCAAGTCCCGTTCTCCTGGCAACCACCAAACCCAGACTCGTCCATGGGATTGTCAGACAGAGAAGCGTGATTGGTCACTCAGAGAACACGTCTCCACTGCTCTAGTGCTTGATTTATACACCTGTGGCCATGAAGTGGTCATGAACACCTGAACTCAGTGATTTGGAGGGGCGGCACAATACTTTTGGCAATATTGTGTATCATGCAGTGAACACACATTCTCAAACGCACCTCTGGTCGTCGGGCAGCTCTCCGCCGTCTTTGAGCCAGGTGATGGTGGGCACGAGGGAAGGGTCGTGCTTGACTTTACACTCGAACAGCACGTGCCGGTTCCTCTGGACCACCCTGTACTCCGGCAGCCGCAGGATCCGCGTCGGCTCTGGAAGGAGAGACACTGCTGATGAGAAACATCCTCACACACACTCACTCACAGAAGCTTTTGTGTGTTTTACGGTTATCAAGGCGTTGCTATGAGGTGGACAGGATATTCTCAGGTGTTGCTAGGCTGTTAGTAAAGATCATTTGTAACCCTGTTTGCTTCCTGCAGACATGCTGACCAGTGAAATGAGAAACTGCCAGCTTGCAGTTCCCAGTGTTTCTCAAGGCACTCATCAGGTCTGAATGAAGCGATGGACGCTTTCCTAATGCTCTTCAGAGAGGCACTTAACTGCTGTTTGAGAAGTGAAAAACATGCAAGCTATAGCCTGGAGCCTTCAAACATGATGCATGATGGGATACCTGGAGCCATCAGGACCAAAATCCATGTCTGCTCAATTGAACGCGCATTAAAACACTCAATACAGTAATGGCTTCTCTTGTTTAGATCAGGGGGTTTCAATCTTTTATATGCCACAGATCTCTAAAGCCAGCTATATATTTGAATGTATAAAGAAGACCACATTTATACTCTGAAAAATGTATATGAAGTGTAAAATATAATTTGGAAAATATTTGTTTTCTATTATGTAACATTATTAATATGATTAATATAATTAATTAACTAATTTCTTTACTTATTCATTTTATTTTAATTAATGATTATTTAAATAATAATTGTTATTATTATTAATTTTATTTGTTGATTGATTTATATAATTTAAAATTATTTATTTATTCATATAATTGTTCTATATTTTTTATTTATTTAAATAATATTTTTTATTTATTTTTAATTATTTATTTATATATTTTTTAATTATTTATTTTGTATTAAATATTTATTTATTCAAATCACTGTCCCATATGATTTATATTTATATTATTTAAATCATTGCTCAATATTTTTCATTTATTTATTTAAATAATTGTTTTTATTATTTATTTATTTATAATTATTCTTTTATATATTTTTTTATATATCAATTTATATAATTATTATATACACTATGTATTTTTGTAGTTAAATATATTTAGATTTATTTATTTATTTTCTTACCTAGTTTCCTCTGATTTATTTATGTTTCTCTAAAGCCCTGCTTAAAGGGTTAGTTCACCCAAAAATGTAAATTGTGTCATTAATGACTGAGCCTCATGTGGTTGGACACCCGTCAGACCTCCGTTCATCTTCAGACACAAATGAAGATATTTTAGTGTAAATCTGATGCTCTGAAAGGCCTCCATTGGCTCAACTTTACACTCTCAAGACCCTTAAAAGACACTAAAGACTAAAGTTACAAAGTCCATCTCACTACAGCGGCTCTACAATAACTTTATGAAGACGAGAATAGTTTCTGTGCGCAAAAAAACCCTAAATAACGACTTATATAGTGATGACGATTTCAAAACACGGCCTCATGAAGCTTCAGAGCGTTATGAATCAGTGAGTCGATTCAGCAGTTTGGATCGCCAAAGTCACGCGATTTCAGCAGTTTGGCGGTTTGACAGGCGATCCGAATCATGATTCCACTCACTGATTCATAACGCTTCGAAGCTTCATGATGCCGTGTTTTGAAATATATATATATATATATATATAATATACTCTCACTATATAAGTCGTTATTTAGGGTTTTTTTGCGCACAGAATCTCTCCTCATCTCTTCATAAAGTTATTGTAGAGCCGCTGTAGTGAGATGGACTTTGTAACTTTAGTCTTTAGTGTCTTTTAAGGGTCTTGAGAGTGTAAAGTTGAGCCAATGGAGGCCTTTCAGAGCATCAGATTTACACTAAAATATCTTCATTTGTGTCTGAAGATGAACGGAGGTCTGACGGGTGTCCAACCACATGAGGCTCAGTCATTAATGACACAATTTACATTTTTGGCTGAACTAACCCTTTAAGAAGCACGAACACTGAGTTCTGAATGACCTCTGACCTTTGACCTCCAGGTAGACGTGGTTCTCGAAAATGCCGAGGTTGTTCCTGGCGACGCAGGTGTATTTCCCGCCGTTTGCAGCTTGAGACACGTGGATCTCCAGCGTCCCGTTCTTATGGAGCACATAGGGATCTCCGTCCAACATGCTGGAGCGGCTGTCCTTAAACCTGCGCCAACACAATGATTGAACGCTTGCTTTATGAATATTACGATTCTAAACCAGTCCATACGTGCATCATACACGCACTACAGTCTCACCATGTGACGGCCGGGATGGGCGAGCCGAAGGACAGGCACTCCAGCAGCGCGGGTCTGTTCTTAATCACCTGATACACTTTATTAGGGGGCGTCAGAACTCTGGGCGGCTCCGCTGAAACACAAGCAGCGTCACATGATCATCACAGAACTGAGAGTGTGTGTGAAACAGACCCCAGTGTGTGTGTGTGATGTCGTCTGACGCTCACCCAGCACGTTGACGAAGGCATTGGCCAGCAAGTATCCGTACTCATTGGAGGCGTTACACTGGTAAACGGCGCTGGAGCCCGTCTGGACCTCGGAGAAGATGATGCTGTCGTCCTCCACCTTCCTGCTGGGGTCTTTAGGAGCGTCTGCAGCAACAACAACACAACATCAGCTGACAGTCTCACGCTGACAGAGGGTCGGACGGACGGACGGGAACTGACCCTCGATGGGCAGGCCGTTCATGGACCAGCGGATGTGGGGTTTGGGGTGTCCTCGGGCCCGGCAGGTGATCACGCCCGTCTCCAGCGGAGCCAGAACCAGATTCCTGGGAGCGCTGATCCAGTACGGAGCCGCTGCCGACAGAGACAACAGAGTTTAGTGCGAGCACACCTTTACACCAATACCTGACACATCAACCTGATGTACTGATGAACTCAACAGTGTGTGTGTGCCATTATAATGTAAAGTAAAAAAACTATTGTCCTGGCAACAAGACATGTAGTCAAACCGAACATTTCTAGTTGTTTCTAGTCAATAGAAAACTGTACGCATGCTGATTGCGATACTATAAAATAGGTGCTTTAAGCAATAAATGGGTTATCATCTTTCTATCTCTCTCTCGTGTCTACATTAAGAGAGAGACAAGCTGCGAAAAGATTGATAAAGTAAAACGTAGTGCTAGGTTTAAAGGATTTTCTTCATGTTCAGTCGATCTGACACGGTAGTAAATCCATATGTGAGAACATATGGCACGATGGATCTTGTCATGTTTCATGGCAGTCTTACGCACGCAATACACAGACATGCGTAAGGAACTTCTATAACAAGGGTCCGATCTACCACGTCATGACATGTGAAGCAGATATTATAACATTCAAATAAAGATTTTTTTTAAAATTTGCGATAGAAAAGGATTAAAGACTTGAGTTGTTTTTAAAAATCTTTAAGAGTCTTTTTTGTCGAGTCGAGTCTGAAGTCATTTCAGGTCGAGTCGAGTCTGAAGTCATTTCAAGTCGAGTCGAGTCTGAAGTCATTTCAGGTCGAGTCCAGAGTCAAGTCTGAAGTCATTTCAGGTCGAGTCGAGTCTGAAGTCATTTCAGGTCGAGTCCAGAGTCGAGTCTGAAGTCATTTCAGGTCGAGTCGAGTCTGAAGTCATTTCAGGTCGAGTCGAGTCTGAAGTCATTTCAGGTCGAGTCGAGTCTGAAGTCATTTCAAGTCGAGTCGAGTCTGAAGTCATTTCAAGTCGAGTCCAGAGTCAAGTCTGAAATAAAATGCGAGTCAATAACTCGAGTGCCCATCTCTGGTGTGTTCTCACCTTTAACAGAGACTCTGATGGTGTGGTGGACAGAGCCATGCCGGTTCCCGGCAGTGCAGCGATACTCTCCCGCGTCAGCCTCAGAAACTTCCGTGATCCGCAGAGTCTTGTTGAAGTTCAGGAATGACGCTCGGTTACTGGGAATCTCACCGCTGAGCTTCGTCCATGAGACCGCAGGAGTGGGGCTGAGCGGGAACATCAGAACGTCACAGATCTACCCAAACACAAACTAACACTTGAGCTGCTGACCCTGAACTCACAGGCCGTCTGCGATGCACTCCAGCTCCAGAACCTCTCCTTTCAGAACCATCTGAGAGCTCAGCGAGCCGCTGGGAACCATGAACACCGGCGCTCGCTCGTCCACCGGTTTCTCTGAAAGCAAACACTCTCAGTGAGATCCTGCCTCAGTCTGACACTGAGCTCAACAGACATCGGGAGGAGGAAGAGACAGAAAGAGATGATCAGGTGTGTCTACTAGGGATGCCACAATACTCAATATAATATTGAACCGTTCGGTACGGCATTCACAGTTCAATACGCGCTTGTGAATTCGGTTTTGCATTTAATTAATTCTATCATTTGCCTCCATCCCAATATACTGAACAACTCGACATACATTCACATCACAGGTTAGTGGTAGAGTTACACTCATGGAACACTATAGTTATTCACAATCACCAAAGTTCATTCTTTGCATGCGTTTTAAAGCCTTGCCGGTTAAACATTTCATTCGCGTGCTTATGCACATGCGCTTTTCTGAGCGCGCGCACTAAAAGCCTGTCAAACACGTGATTACTGGACTAAGTTGTCTTACTGCGCTAATACTGTCACACACAAGGTTAACATAAACACAGTCGGTTATGTCTAAAGTGAAAGTAAAATTGCGTGTGTCTGTATATTAAATGTGTAGAGGTCTTAAATTGACAGCAGCGCAGCCTATAGTGAACACGCTGTCCTTAAAGGGACAGTTCACCTCATTATTTACTCATCAAATGTTGTTCCAAACCTGTATTCATTTCTCCTGTTGAACACAGACAGCTGATGGTAGCCATTGACTTCCATATTATTATTTCCTACAAAGGGGACCAGCAACTGGTTGGTTTCCAACATTCTTCAAAATATATTTTATGTCCAACAGAAGAAAGAACTTTATTCAGGTTTAAAACAACTTGAGCGCGAGTAATCGGTGACAGAATGTTCATTTTGGAGTGAACTATCCCTTTAATGTTAATACAACAACAAAAGATAAAAAGATCACTCACTGGTCACTGCTCTTGACTGAAAAACTTTAATACAGTAGCTTTAATAAGAATCAATGTATATTTTATAGAGTATTGCAATAAGAAAATAGTATTTTCTCTCTTTATCCTCTTGCTGTTCCTGTCACCTAAGAATAGAATAGTAAAAAACTACAAGCCATCAGAACCGAACCGAAAACCGTTGTTAAAAACCGAGGTATGTATTGAACCGTGAACTAACTGTATTGTTGCATCCCTAGAGTCTACAGTAGAAGAGATCTGAGATCTGTTAGTCGATAAACCGGGGCTTTGATTAGAGATGCTCCGGAATGAGGGAGTACAGCTGAGGTTAGAGGTCACTGGGTGTGGGTTACATGAGAGTCACTAGGGGGCGCCGTCACTCACCACTAAACAAATCAGTGTCATTGAAATAATCTGCCATTGTGTCATTGAGTGAATCCACTGAAACACAACAAAACAACAAAACAAATCAAACACATGCAAACAGTGCGGCGAGCGCAGGACTGTGATCGAGAAGCGGATTCTCACAGCTGCGGCCCATGGCATTTGCCACTCAAGAGCGCTCTTTGTTTCGCTCAGAGAGCGGACAGTGCATTAAAGTGATGAATGGACGCTCGGGGGTTTTATTGACGCTCAAACCAAGCCCAGAACACAATAGCGCTCATTCAGAGGCACATGACTAGGGGAAGCGTCCTCCCCCAGATGGCGACTCACGGTCGATGACGTGGACGGTGATGGGCTGCTTCTGCTGGATGGTCTGCGTGTGCGGGAAGCGGGCGTAGCAGATGTAGTTGTTCCTGGAGTCCTCCCTCAGGACGTTGGAGAAGTACAGGTCTCCGTTCAGACCCTGGGACACTCGCCGGCTCTGAGGCAGCCGCTGGAAATCTGCACACACACACACACACACACACACACACACACGAGTCGGGAGTTACACTCATCTGTTCTCCTCTATAGCGCCATATATATCTGAGTAATCGCTTCAGGAACAAGAACAGATGTAGGGCGGGGCTTGAGTGGGTCTGTGGGGAATTGGGATGGTTGTGGGTTACTATTGGTGGATTTCATGTGAGTGACAGGTTGCCCCACCTCGCCTTGATTCTGTGCACTGGTTGTTGATTGGATGTTGGGATGTGGGCGTGGCTCTTAAAGGTGTATGCAGATGAGCGTGAGCTTACATGGGTGGAGTTTTTGAACGTGGGGAATTGTTTGGATGGTTATGGTTTGCTATTGGTGGATCTCATATGAGTGACTGGTTGCCCTGCCCTCGCCTTGATTCTGTGCATTGGTTGTTGATTGGATGTTGGGATGTGGGCGTGGCTATGTATGCAGATGAGCGTTAGCTTGCAGGGGCAGAGTTTTTTAACATGGGAAATTGATTGGATGGCTGTGGTTTACTATTGGTAGATCTCATGTGAGTGGCAGGTTGCTCCGCCCTCGCCTTGATTCTGTGCACTGGTTGTTGATTGGATGTTGGGATGTGGGCGTGGCTCTGTATGCAGATGAGCGTGAGCTTGCATGGGCAGAGTTTTTGAATGTGGGGAATCGATTGGATGGTTGTGGTTTGCTATTGGTGGATCTCATGTGAGTGACAGGTTGCCCCGCCCTCACCTTGATTTTGTGCACTGGTTGCTGATTGGATGTTGGGATGTGGGCGTGGCTCTTAAAAGTGTAAGCAGATGAGCGTGAGCTTGCATGGGCAGAGTTTTTGAACGTGGGGAATTGATTGAATGGTTGTGGTTTACTATTGGTGGATCTCATATGAGTGACAGGTTGCCCCGCCTTTGCCTTGATTCTGTGCACTGATTGTTGATTGGATGTTGGGATGTGGGCGTGGCTCTTAAAAGTGTATGCAGATGAGCGTGAGCTTGCATGGCCGGAGTTTTTGAACGTGGGGAATTGATTGGATGGTTGTTTGAGGGATCTCATATGAGTGACAGGTTGCCCCACCTCGCCTTGCTTCTGTGCACTGGTTGTTGATTGGATGTTGGGATGTGGGCGTGGCTCTTAAAAGTGTTTGCAGATGAGTGTGAGCTTGCAGGGGTGGAGTTTTTGAACGTGGGAAATTGATTGCATGGTTGTGGTTTGCTATTGGTGGATCTCATGTGAGTGCCCCGTCCTCGCCTTGATTCTGTGAACTGATTGGATGTTGGGATGTGGGCATGGCTCTGTATGTAGGGGCGGAGTTTAAATCACACTAAATGATTAGAGAAGATCCAGTTATGACATCTGAATAGACATAATGAAAAAACTGTTCATAGTTAACATGCATTCAGGAGACAGATTTAATGAGGACACTTACTGTTGTCCATCCAGAACACGATGGGCGGCGGGAGGCCGGCGGGGGGGCGGCAGTGCAGAATTAAAGACTGTCCCTCCTGAGCAACCATCGGACGGAACTTCTCTTTAGACCACAGAGGAGATCCTACAGGAAGAGGAAGCAGCCGTGATCACATGACTCGACACAAGCGCGGACGTGACGCTCAGCCGGAGGTGAAAGGTGAGAATGAAGGAAAGAGATCTAAACACGGTCACTATGAGGTCAGTCTGCAGGATTGGGCCGCCGCATGCATTACAGCCAAACATGGGCATTTACCTCCGAGTATCAGATCTCTGATGACGCTGAAAATGTCTTACGACAAAACAACGAGAGTGAGAGGGTTAAACGAGACAGCGTGAGATGAGATGAGCAGCGAGTGATCTGATTGGTGCAGAGTGGACGTACTGGACTGGCGGATGATGATGTTGTTGGAGACGGCGGTGCCCAGCTGGTTGTGGGCGGTGCACTGATACACGCCCTCGTAGGCGTCGGCCTTCTCTCCTCCGCTGATGTCGATCACCAGCGTTCCCGAATGAGGCTTCATGGTGACTTTGGGATCTTTATCGATGTCGAAATGCGTTCCGTTCCTGGTCCACGAGAAGCTGCGGGCAGAACAAGGTTTGGGTCAGCACATTTAAAGCAGTTCTGTCCTCAGCCAATCAGCATGTGTGGTTTAATATACACGCATATATAATGTTGTCTCTCACCCCGGGTGCGGCTTCCCTTTGGCGTCGCAGTGGATGACGATGTTCTCTCGCGGGTCCACGATGTATTCCTTCGGCGACTGATGGGTGATTGTGGGCGGCTGTGGCACTGTGGGTCACATGACACGGGTTAGTTTAGATACAGCCAATCAGAGAACACACACACACACATGCAAAAGCACTTAACTCTACCGCATCACATGCACTCAAACGCTTGTTCACTGGTGTAAATCAGTGCTGTGTATTACTGGATCTGTGCTGTACGATCAGCATGCACACACACACTGCAGCACAGCAACACCATGAGCACACACTCACACACACACACCAAGCTCCATTCACAGCATCCTTCAGAAAGCAGACGAGGAGAAACTTACATCCTTCCAGAAGTTTGGCTGGAGAATCACAGACAGACGTGAGAGAGAGCGTCAGAACATGAGCATTGATTTTGACAGCGCAGCTCCATTGGTTACCTGAACTGGTCTTATCATATTAACTGTTAAACAAACATCTTTATATGTATCAAGTTTGCTGCAGATGTTTGTCCTCTAAATAAACACACACCCTAACGAGTCACTGAAGTCAGCGATAGGAGTCGATTCTGCTCTTGATTTAGGAATGACAGAAACACTGAGAGAGAGCATCATGTGATTCATATAGAGGACCGAACTCCAGTCAGCAGAACTCCTTCTGTCCCATCAGCACACACTCACACACACACACACGCGCACTCATGCACGCTCACGCTCACACTCACACTCACACTCACATGCTCACTCAGACTCACACACACACACACACACGCACTCATGCACGCTCACGCTCACTCACACTCACACTCACACACTCACTCACACTCAGTCACACTCACACGCTCACTCACACACACACTCACACGCTCACTCACACACACACTCACACGCTCACTCACACTCACACTCATGCACGCTCACTCACACGCTCACATGCTCACTCACACTCACACACTCACACACTCACACACACACTCACACACACACTCACACTCATGCACGCTCACTCACACACTCACACACGCACTCATGCACGCTCACGCTCACACTCACACTCACATGCTCACTCACACACACACACTCACACTCATGCACGCTCACTCACACGCTCACACTCACACTCATGCACGCTCACTCACACACACACACACACGCACTCATGCACGCTCACACTCAGTCACACTCACACGCTCACTCACACACACACACTCACACGCTCACTCACACTCACACACACACACACACACTCACACACACACACTCACACTCATGCACGCTCACTCACACGCTCACTCACACACACACTCATTCGCACGCTCACACTCACACTCATGCATGCTCTCATGCACACTCACTCACACACACACACACACACACACACACACACATGCACGCTCACCAACACACACACTCTCAATCATGCACGCTCACGCACACACACACTCATGCGCACGCTCACACTCATGCGCACGCTCACACTCACACACATGCACGCTCACACTCACACTCACACTCTCACTAACACACACACTCACACACACACGCACACTCATGCACGCTCACTCACACGCTCACTCACACACACACTCATTCGCACGCTCACACTCACACTCATGCATGCTCACACTCACACTCACACACATGCACACTCACTCACACTCACACACACACTCACACTCACACTCATGCACACTCACACACACACACACACTCACACTCACACTCATGCACGCTCACTCACACACACACACACACACACACTCACACTCATGCACGCTCACTCCCACACACACTCACACTCATGTGCACGCTCACACTCACAATCATGCATGCTCACACTCACACTCATGCACGCTCACTCACACTCACACTCATGCACGCTCACTCACACTCACACTCACACTCATGCACGCTCACTCACACTCACACTCACACTCATGCACGCTCACTCACACTCACACTCATGCACGCTCACTCACACTCACACTCACACTCACACTCATGCACGCTCACTCACACTCACACACACTCATGCACGCTCACTCACACTCACACTCATGCACGCTCACTCACACTCACACTCATGCACGCTCACTCACACTCATGCACGCTCACTCACACTCACACACACTCATGCACGCTCACTCACACTCACACTCATGCACGCTCACTCACACTCACACTCACACTCATGCACGCTCACTCACACTCATGCACGCTCACTCACACTCATGCACGCTCACTCACACTCACACTCATGCACGCTCACTCACACTCATGCACGCTCACTCACACTCACACTCACTCTCACACTCATGCACGCTCACTCACACTCACACTCATGCACGCTCACTCACACTCACACTCACTCTCACACTCATGCACGCTCACTCACACTCACACTCATGCATGCTCACTCACACTCACACTCATGCACGCTCACTCACACTCACACTCACTCTCACACTCATGCACGCTCACTCACACTCATGCACGCTCACTCACACTCACTCTCACACTCATGCACGCTCACTCACACTCACACTCATGCACGCTCACTCACACTCACACTCATGCACGCTCACTCACACTCACACTCACACTCATGCACACTCACTCACACTCATGCACGCTCACTCACACTCACACTCACTCTCACACTCACACTCATGCACGCTCACTCACACTCACACTCATGCACGCTCACTCACACTCACACTCACACTCATGCACGCTCACTCACACTCACACTCATGCACGCTCACTCACACTCACACTCACTCTCACACTCATGCACGCTCACTCACACTCACACTCATGCACGCTCACTCACACTCATGCACGCTCACTCACACTCACTCTCACACTCATGCACGCTCACTCACACTCACACTCATGCACGCTCACTCACTCTCACACTCATGCACGCTCACTCACACTCACACTCATGCACGCTCACTCACACTCACACTCATGCACGCTCACTCACACTCATGCTTCCTAATAATATCTCCCAGTGGTAGCATGTACAGGGTGAAGAGCAGCGGTCCTAGCACTGAGCTTTGTGGTACTCCATACTAAACTTGTGCTCGCTGGGACATCTCTTCGTTTACTGCTACAAACTGATAACGGTCACATAGGTATGATTTAAACCATGACAAAGCAATTCCACTAATACCTACATAATGTTCGAGTCTATTCAAAAGAATGTTGTGGTCGATAGTATCAAATGCAGCGCTAAGATCGAGTAACACTAATACACACTCATGCACGCTCACTCACACTCACACTCATGCACGCCACTCACAATCACACATGCACGCTCACACTCACATACTCACACTCAAACGCTCACACTCACACACTCACACTCATGCACGCTCACTCACACACACACACACACACACTCACATGCACGCTCACAATCACACTCATGCACGCTCACACTCACATACTCACACTCACTCACACACGCTCACGTACACACTCACACACGCTCACATTCACTCACACACACACACGCACGCACACTTGCTCGCACTCACACGCGCACACACGCTCACATTCACACACACACACACACAAACACACGCACGCACGCACGCACGCACACACACATACACACAGCTCTGTGAAGAATCAATGAGTGTTAATGAGGAATTGTGGGATACGTACGGTCCAGGGGAACCTCCAGCGCCGTGATCACGTGACCCAGCAGCAGCAGCAGAGCCAATCGGCCGTCCCTCGGCCTGTCCATCACAGCCCTGTGACCAATGATCCGCCTCTGCAGTGAGTTTAGTCCCGCCCTCGGCTATCAAACTGACACACAGAGACACACACACAGACAGTTACTGGCAGGATCATTTCACACACATACACAGCTCTGACTCAAACCCTAGACACACACACACACACACACACTGCGTCAGACAGAGAATCCCTGGTTTCCATGGTTACTGAGATCTGCACTTACTGCCCAAAGAAACCTTTCTCTTTAAACTCTCATGGATGTTGGGACGCAGCTGTCAGTCAACTATCCACTGAGTCCGAGGCGTGTGATGTCATCAATCAGTCGCTCTAACGGATGTGATTGATTCACTGGAACACATTCACTCTCCTGTCCTACACACTGACCCACAGCAGTGATGCTCTGTCCGAACCAATCAGATGTGTGAACACACCAGTGTGTGTGTGTGTGTGTGTGTGTGTGTGTGTGTGTATGAGTGAGTGAGTGAGTGAGTGAGTAAGTGTGTGTGTGTGTGTGTGTGTGTGTGTGTGAGTGTGAGTAAGTATGTGAGTGTGAATGTGTGTGTGTGTGTGTGTGTGTGTGTGTGTATGTTTCTCTAGCCTGGTGGGTACTTCAAACTAAATGCACACAGACTCATGGAGACTCATGTCACCGTGGGGACCTAAATTGAGGTCCCCTTAGGTACAAAAGCGTATAAATCATACAGAATGCGTTCTTTTGAAAATGTAAAAAAGCAAAATGTTTTGTGTGATGGGTAGGTTTAGGGGTAGGGTAAGGTAGGGTAAGGGGATAGAATACACAATTTGTACAGTATAAAAACCATTATGTCTATGGCTATAAACTATTGACTCTCTCTTTTCCAGACACAGTTGCTCCCCTGCGCTTAAAGAAGATTAAAGAAAATAGTTCAATGCCATGGTACAATGAGCACACACACACACACACACACACTCGGCCCCTTAAAACAGCAGGCAGAAAAATGGAGCGCAGCTGGAAGAAAACAAAATTAGAGGTATTTCGTAATTCGTGGAAAGAGCACATGATCGCATACAGAAAGGCCATAAAAAATGCTAGATCTGCTTATTTCTCAACTCTCTTGGAAGAAAACAAACACAACCCAAGGTATTTATTCGATACAGTGGCTAAATTAACCAAAAATAAAGCTTCAACTTCTGATGATTGTAAACAGCACAGCAGTAATGACTTTATGAACTTCTTCACATGTAAGATTGATAATATTAGGAAGAAAATTAAAACCATGCAGCG
>JARQWZ010003968.1:82500-90000 GCA_033150135.1 Gobio occitaniae
ACAGAATGAGGTTTTTTTTCACAGAAAGTGAACTGCACAGTCTCCTGTGAGGGTTAAGTTTAGGGGCAGGGGCAGTGTGTGTGTGTGTGTGTGTGTGTGTGTGTGTGTGATGGGTAGGTTTAGGGGCAGGGGCAGTGTGTGTGTGTGTGTGTGTGTGTGTGATGGGTAGGTTTATGGGCAGTGTAAGGGGATAGAAAATACGGTTTGTACGGTATAAAAACCATTACGCCTATGGAATGTCCTCACATTTCACAAAAACCCCCCTGTGTGTGTGTGTGTGTGTGTGTGTGTGTGAGTGTGTGTGAGAGTGAGTGAGTGAGGGAGTGAGTGTGTGTGTGTGTGTGTGTGTGTGTGATCATATGTGTCAGGCGCACTGATGAAGGCCCTCGAGGAGAGCAACATATGATGGTAATCAGGTTAATGAAACACCAGATCATTATATCGTGTTCTTCATGAGCTCAACATCACGTGACACACACACACACATCAGGCAAGAGAGTGTGTGTCATTACAGTCTCCATCTCATCACACTCATATGATCGTTAAATCTGTTCATAATTACAGGCTATATTTATAGAGTTATTCCAGCTGCTCATAATCATAAACTCATAAACTTCAATCAAACACATGAACACACAGAACGATCACATCTAACGCCATCAGGAGAACATCACTTCCACACACACACACACACACGCTCTCCCTCACACACACACTCACTCTATCACATCTAACCCGTCAGGAGAACATCACTTCCACACACACACACACACACGCTCTCCCTCACACACACACTCACTCTATCACATCTAACCCGTCAGGAGAACATCACTTCCACACACACACACACACACACACACACACACGCTCTCCCTCACACACACACTCACTCTATCACATCTAACCCGTCAGGAGAACATCACTTCCAAACACACACACACACACACACACACACACACACACACACACTCTCCCTCACACACACACTCACTCGATCACATCTAACCCATCAGGAGAACATCACTTCCACACACACACACACACACACACACACACACACACACACACACACACACACACACACACACACACACACTCTCCCTCACACACACACTCACTCGATCACATCTAACCCGTCAGGAGAACATCACTTCCACACACACACACACAGTGAGCTGATTCTGGAACAGTGCAGTGTTTATTATAACCAGTCCTCTGTTTTCCAGCGCTTCATATCTCTCGGGCCTCTCGTCTGTGACACAAAGACATTCCTCCGCGGCTCCGGCATACGTTTCCCATAAGCCCCTCATTAGCTTTTATAATTGTAGAGGCGGTATGCAAATAATCAGACTGATTAACATATGAATGAACCCAGCCGTACGCTTTATAAAAACACCAGTTCGCTTGACAAAACACCCGTGTGTGTGTGTAGAGACGCTTGGGTCAGAAACATCACCTGTCCTCCATTTGGAGTGTGTGTTTCTCTGACCCCATCGGCAGACGCTGGTTCTGGTTCTAGCACAGACTCACTGTGACGCGTGTTTCAGTCGTTCTCCAGTAAACGAGTCCTGATGAAAGGATGATTACACCGAGAAACACTGGGGAAGAACATCATGTTTGTGTGTGGCTGATGGTTAGGGCTGGGTATTGAAAACCGGTTCCATTTTAGAACCGGTTCCAAATCGATTCCATTAGAACCAGTTCCAATATGTTACATTTTAGAACTGGTTCCAAGTCGGTGCCATTATAGAACTGGTTCCAGCTCCACTTTAGAACTGGTTCCAAAACAGTTCCATTTTAAAAACAGTTCCAAGTCAGTTCCATTATAGAACTGGTTCCAATTCAGCTCCACTTTAGAACTGGTTCCAATATGTTACAGGTTAGAACCAGTTCCAAGTCGGTACTATTATAAACCCAGTTCCAATATGTTACAATTTGGAACTTCCAATCGGTACCATTATGAAACCGGTTCCAATTCAGCTCACTTTAGAACCAGTTCCAATTCAGCTCCACTTTAGAACCGGTTCCAAAACAGTTCCATTTTAAACCCAGTTCCAAGTCAGTTCCATTATATTCCATTCCATTCCATCCGATTCCAAATCTATTCCATTTAGAACCGGTTCCAAGTCTGTACCATTATAGAACTGATTCCAATTCAGCTCCACTCTAGAACCGGTTCCAAAACAGTTCCATTTTAAAACCAGTTCCAAGTCAGTTCCATTATATTCCATTCCAACTGGTTCCAAATCTTTTCCATTTAGAACCGGTTCCAAGTCTGTACCATTATAGAACCGGTTTTAATATGTTACATTTTTGAACCGGTTCCAAATCTGTACCATTATAGAACCGGTTCCAATTCAGCTCCACATTAGAAACGGTTCCAAAACAGTTCAAATTTATAACAAGTTCCAAGTTGGTTCCATTTTAAAATCGCTTCCAAAATGTCTGGAACTGGTGATTGGATAAGAAACGCACATTTTGATTCCGCTCATAAGTTCCTATGAGCACATTTTAATGTGATAAACCATTCTCTCATAGTGAAGAGTGCACGATAATGAACAGTTCTCTTCCTCGTCTTTTTGCACAGCACACAAACAGACAAATACACAAACATATGTCCAAATATAAGGCGTGTGTGTATTGGTGTGTTAGATCCGTGCCGCTCTTAAAGCGACAGTGGCAGATTTCCTGATGCGTCTTTATGATGATGATAAACAACAGAAGACGAGAACATTCACTCGCCGATAGTGTGTAAGTGTTCTTTCTACAGTGAAATGTTTTCCAATAAGGACTTGAATATGGATCATATCTAAGTTTATTTTTACAGAAATTAAGAATCAATAAAATCGATACCCAGCCCTACAGATGGTTTATACACTCTCAGAAAGTGAAGTACCATCTGTGTGAAAATCCTCCACTAGCAGACGAGTGTTGTATAAGTTCTGCCTCTATGCTGAGAGCGAGTGGAGCTGGTGAACCTCACTCTTGTGTTTCGCTCTTTCTGACTCCAGGACACTTGCTTTTGTCGTCCTGCTCATTTCTGCTGTTTTTCTATGTGATGGAAAGCAAACATTTACACAGCGATTCATCCCCGGTGAACCCCATTAACATTCCCCGTCTTTCTCACACTAGTCCGCACAAACACAAGCAGAATCCGCCAGTCTCTGTGAGCTGATGCTAATGTCTGGCAGCGTCTTAAAGGAACGCGGCCTCGTTAGCAACTCCACAGGTCTCAGATCAGCTTCATCAGAGCGGGCCTTTCACAGGCCTCATTTGCATATGCAAATGGTTCAACACGCACTGTTTCCTCCGGACTCCCGGAATCAGCCTGAGATTATGCGTGAGCGGAGACAGTCATTGGACGGTGAGGGAAATGCACTTCCTGTTTAGTGCTGTTGACCTTTTTAATAAGCGAGAAGGAAACCACATTCATCCGTTCAGCTCAGAAAACCATCATCATCATCATCATCATAAAGACCTTTCTATCAGAACCAGCATTAACTTCTTGAGCAGTTTGAGCTCCAGTAGCTCGTCTGTTTGATCGCTCCCTACGGGCATCAATGAGCCTCGGCCGCCCATGACCCTGTGGCCGGTTCTCCACTGGACCTCCATGACCCTGTGGCCGGTTCTCCACTGGACCTCCATGACCCTGTGGCCGGTTCTCCACTGGTCCTCCATGACCCTGTGGCCGGTTCTCCACTGGACCTCCATGACCCTGTGGCCGGTTCTCCACTGGTCCTTCATGACCCTGTGGCCGGTTCTCCACTGGTCCTCCATGACCCTGTGGCCGGTTCTCCACTGGTCCTCCATGACCCTGTGGCCGGTTCTCCACTGGACCTCCATGACCCTGTGGCCGGTTCTCCACTGGTCCTCCATGACCCTGTGGCCGGTTCTCCACTGGTCCTCCATGACCCTGTGGCCGGTTCTCCACTGGTCCTCCATGACCCTGTGGCCGGTTCTCCACTGGTCCTCCATGACCCTGTGGCCGGTTCTCCACTGGACCTCCATGACCCTGTGGCCGGTTCTCCACTGGTCCTCCATGACCCTGTGGCCGGTTCTCCACTGGTCCTCCATGACCCTGTGGCCGGTTCTCCACTGGTCCTTCATGACCCTGTGGCCGGTTCTCCACTGGTCCTCCATGACCCTGTGGCCGGTTCTCCACTGGTCCTCCATGACCCTGTGGCCGGTTCTCCACTGGTCCTTCATGACCCTGTGGCCGGTTCTCCACTGGTCCTCCATGACCCTGTGGCCGGTTCTCCACTGGTCCTCCATGACCCTGTGGCCGGTTCTCCACTGGTCCTCCATGACCCTGTGGCCGGTTCTCCACTGGTCCTTCATGACCCTGTGGCCGGTTCTCCACTGGTCCTTCATGACCCTGTGGCCGGTTCTCCACTGGTCCTCCATGACCCTGTGGCCGGTTCTCCACTGGTCCTTCATGACCCTGTGGCCGGTTCTCCACTGGTCCTTCATGACCCTGTGGCCGGTTCTCCACTGGTCCTTCATGACCCTGTGGCCGGTTCTCCACTGGTCCTTCATGACCCTGTGGCCGGTTCTCCACTGGTCCTCCAGGGATCCCACATGTGGCCGGTTCTCCACTGGTCCTTCATGACCCTGTGGCCGGTTCTCCACTGGTCCTCCATGACCCTGTGGCCGGTTCTCCACTGGTCCTCCAGGGATCCCACATGTGGCCGGTTCTCCACTGGTCCTTCATGACCCTGTGGCCGGTTCTCCACTGGTCCTTCATGACCCTGTGGCCGGTTCTCCACTGGTCCTTCATGACCCTGTGGCCGGTTCTCCACTGGTCCTTCATGACCCTGTGGCCGGTTCTCCACTGGTCCTTCATGACCCTGTGGCCGGTTCTCCACTGGTCCTTCATGACCCTGTGGCCGGTTCTTCACTGGTCCTTCATGACCCTGTGGCCGGTTCTCCACTGGTTCTCCATGACCCTGTGGCCGGTTCTCCACTGGTCCTTCATGACCCTGTGGCCGGTTCTCCACTGGTCCTTCATGACCCTGTGGCCGGTTCTCCACTGGTCCTTCATGACCCTGTGGCCAGTTCTCCACTGGTCCTTCATGACCCTGTGGCCGGTTCTTCACTGGTCCTCCATGACCCTGTGGCCGGTTCTCCACTGGTCCTCCATGGATCCCACATGTGGCCGGTTCTCCACTGGTTCTTCATGACCCTGTGGCCGGTTCTCCACTGGTCCTCCATGACCCTGTGGCCGGTTCTCCACTGGTCCTTCATGACCCTGTGGCCGGTTCTCCACTGGTCCTCCATGACCCTGTGGCCGGTTCTCCACTGGTCCTTCATGACCCTGTGGCCGGTTCTCCACTGGTCCTCCACTTTTGATAGAGACTGACCACTGCAGACCGGGAACCCCCCACAAGAGCTGCAGTTTTGGAGATGTTCTGACCCAGTCTCTAGCCGTCACAATCTGGCCCTTGTCAAACTCGCTCAAATCCTCACGCTTGCCCACTCGTCCGTCTAATGGAGTCAGAACGCTATGATTTGGTTAAATGTGAGTGATAAACTTTCACGTGTGTTTTAATGTGTGGGATGCGTCCGAGCCTGAACACACACTCTTTCACGGGCCGGTGGGTAAAGTGAACCGGTGATTGTGATGCTAATGTCATTGAGTGGCGGCTTTAGGATGTGCTGACCGCTGCTCGGCTGGCGCTTTGGCTCTATTGTGGGCGGTCAGCGCTGTGGAAGCTTCTCCGGCCGGCAAACACTGACTCTACACACTGCATTCACACTAACACAACTCATTAACCATTCCCTGCCTTTCTCTAGCACACATAATCATCAGAACTCTAAAGCTTAAACACCGATCAGGCATAACATTATGACCTAATATTGTGACCCGTCGAAGCATGCACTCCACTAGATGGTGTGCTGTGGTATCTGGCACCAAGATATTAGCCGCAGATCCTTTAACATTTACATTTACATTAATGCATTTGGCAGACGCTTTTATCCAAAGTGACTTACAGTGCCCTTATTACAGGGACAATCCCCCTGGAGCAATGTGGAGTAAAGTGCCTTGCTCAAGGACACACTTGTGGAGACCGCTGGGATCGAACCAGCAACCTTTTGTGTATCAGTTCAGTGGTTTAACCCACTGGACCACCATCTCACACTTTCAGTCCTGTAGTTGCGAGGCGGGGCCTCCATGGATGGGACTTGTTTAGCTCATCCCACAGATGCCCGACTGGATTGAGATCTGGGGAATTTGGCCTCAAACTGGTTGTTGTGCTCCTCATTCCTGAAGCATTTGTGCTTTGTGGCGGCGCATAATCTGCTGAAAGAGCCACAGCCACAGGGAAAACCGTCTCCATGAGAGGCTGGACATGGGCTCAACAATGCTGAGGTAGGTGAGACGGGTCAAAGCCACATCCACATGATGGAGGACCCAAGGTTTCCCAGCAGAACATTGCCCAAAGCATCACTGCCTCCGCCGCCACACCTTCTTCCCATAGTGCACCTGGTGCCATGTGTTCCCCAGGTGAGCGTTCTAACACATCAACTCTGAGGACAAAATGTTCACTTGCTGCCTAATATATCCCACCCACTAACAGAGATCATCAGTGTTATGCCTGATCGGTGTAGTTTATAGCTCTAAAGAAAAGAGCAGTTCTGTATTTACCAGTAACAATATGGGACGTGATGATCCTAATCTGGCACACTATCTAGGGCAGATGAGTGAACTGGGACAGACTGAGCATTCCCCCTCCACATCCTCTCTTCATCAGACTATATGAGCCATAAGGCCTGATGGGTAAAGATGAGCTGTGTAAAGGTGGAGGAGTGTAAAGGTGGAGGAGTGTAAAGGTGGAGGAGTGTAAAGGTGGAGGAGTGTAAAGGTGGAGGAGTGTAAAGGTGGAGGAGTGTAAAGGTGGAGGTGTGTAAAGGTGGAGGAGTGTAAAGGTGGAGGAGTGTAAAGGTGGAGGAGTGTAAAGGTGGAGGAGTGTAAAGGTGGAGGAGTGTAAAGGTGGAGGAGTGTAAAGGTGGAGGAGTGTAAAGGTGGAGGTGTGTAAAGGTGGAGGAGTGTAAAGGTGGAGGTGTGTAAAGGTGGAGGAGTGTAAAGGTGGAGGTGTAGGCGCTGGATCACATGATCCTCTTCAGACCTGCTTGCCTCAAAGGTTCCTCATGGAGAGACGCTCCTCCTACGCCATGGCCCCGGGATCCGGGAATAAAGACGGCTCATTGTACGCGTGATGGGACACGTCCGGCCTTTAACACACACACACCTCAGCAGATGAAGACGGACAGATTCTTACTCTTTGAGCTGATTATGAACACATCTGAGGTGCAGGACTCGTTCTCCTCAGTCTTGAGCTGCAGGTGAATAGAAATCAGTTCCCCTTCATCGCCCACTAAAGCCACGACCCTCCGGCCCGCGAACAAAACCTCATTCAGAGTGTGAGAAACTCCCATCGCTCCGGCCGGGGGTCAGAGCCCAACACACACACGGTTCACAGGTTCCGTCTTCATCTCGAA
>JARQWZ010003968.1:97500-110000 GCA_033150135.1 Gobio occitaniae
TATATTTTTGTAAAGACCTCTTCATACCAGAATGTAAATAATGCGCCCCAGGCTGAGGTAAAGATGCAGATTCCCTCATGAACACTAGAGGGCGCAGCTCTGGATAATGGAGAAGAGATGCAGGAGAAACAAGCTTTACCAATAAAAAC
The DNA here is from genome assembly GCA_033150135.1 of Gobio occitaniae. NCBI lineage: Eukaryota > Metazoa > Chordata > Actinopteri > Cypriniformes > Gobionidae > Gobio > Gobio occitaniae. The sequence continues at coordinate 97,650 of JARQWZ010003968.1, forward strand.
TAAAAATCTAGTAATTTTCATCATCAAAGGTCAGCAGCAAGACATTGTTCAATTAAATATAAAGGTAGATTATGCATAAAAATAGTTGTTTTATTTAACATTTAATTATTGGAGGTTTGCATAGTTCTCTGATTTAGCATTTGACTGATTTTATTCCTTTTGAGGAGGACAGAATCTTTATTGTGCAAGTGAGATCAATAAATGCTCACATTTAGTCTAGAACTACAATAACCATCATGTTCACACACACACACACACACCTCTGCTCTAACTCAACATGAGGACAGGAGAGCTGTCAGTCAAACTAATGTGAAAAAGTAACTCAGATATTTTGTTGTAAATTTGAAAAGTAATGCGTTACTTTACTAGTTACTTGGAAAAAGTAATATTATTACGTAACTCGAGTTACTTGTAATGCGTTCCCCAACACTGGTTATAACCACACATCACAACAAAAGCCGAAAGGTGCCGCTCATTCAGACGGCGTGAGGAAACGCCTCAGACTTCCCATCAGCCCCTGCAGCAGATGTGGCCGGAGTCCTGCTGATGATGGGAAAGTGTTTATTGCAGTCATTAGGAAACTCTTTTGACGTCTGTTATACGGTTGCGGCCCGTGACAATGGAGGCCGATCTCCCTTTCAGAGCGCCTCTATTCTCCCGGCCGGGCCGCCATTATGCCGCTCCTCTACAAAAGAGCTCGACCTGAAACATGATCCAGCTCAGAGTGTTTTCTTCATCACTTCAGACAATGAGCAGGAGCAGCGACTCCCAGAGACACACAACCACCAGTTTTACACCGGAGAACCAGAATCTGGACTCTGTGTAAGAGCAGATACAGACAGACCGTGTGTGTGTGTGTGTGTGTCTTTGGGGCACCATATTTCCCAGCATGAATGCAGCTGCGCTCTGATTGGCTGTCTCGATGCACAGGATTCTGGACGCTCTTAAGTGTGTCTCGAGTGCCCTACAGAGGGGCCCGGACCCCGGACCACCGCTGAAGCCCGATTCACTGTTGTCTGGGTGACACGGTCTACAAACACACAACACGACTAATATCCATTAAAACAACATCATTCAGCGAGAGTCTAGAGATTCCTGTACCGCGTCCAGCATCAATGAAGCCTGTGATGTATCGCACATGTTTATTGGACACACACTCTTTATTTGAGGGAACGTACCGCGAGTAATGTAGATGTGTTTGTGGTGTTCGTTTGAGATAACAGCCCTGATTCAGACTGAGTCTGAGTGGGAATGTGGGTTAATTTAACAGGGAATTGGAGACTGAATCAATATGAAATGATTTTATCAGAGCGTCTTATGATACGTGTGAGGTTTGAGTGGATAATGAACACGAGACACCTCCATATTAAAACACACTCTGATAAAATGAAACACAATCCTGTGGGATTAAACTCAGCGGCCCGGGACACTAAACCAGGACAATGGTGCCCGCCTTAGGGATATTTACAAGATTTACTGCCCAAATCTGATGGAAGGCAGGGTGAGGTCGGCCTGGCCCCTTTACACACACACACACACACACACACACACACACACACACACACACACACACACACACACACACACACACACACACACACACACACACACACAGAAGAATGAATGAATCAGACTGTTTCCATGGCTTTAAAAGAGAGAGACACACAGAGAGACAGAGCGTGTGAGATGTGCCGCCCACTGCCGCTTCACATTCAGGGTTATCATTATCACTACTAAAAGCATTTTTGATACTTCAAGAAACATTAAAATTAACTTGAATACAATAAAAACATAAAAATCTTAAAACTTATTTTATTTCAGCTATAGTTGCCAAGGCAACTTTTCTAAACATGAATAAAAATAGTATTGTCACGGTATGTCCACAAAGGAAACGAGGAAGAAGAATACAATGCAAATAATTATGTAACATTAATAAATCAAAAACAAACTATGTATCTACTAATGGCAGATAGCAGAAGAGAGTATCAGAGCGGATCAGATGGAGGGAAGAAGCCAGCCTCTAGAGATGGAGGTGGAGCCATAAGGACGATGGTCCCAGGTGGAGCTGAGAGATCTGGAGGCCCTGGCCAAAGCTGAGGCAGGTGGAGTCAGGGCACTGGAGGTTAATCCGGTGAGACCAAGGCGAAGCCGGAAGGAACACAGTGCCCGATGGAGCCGAAAGGGTGGAGGGAAGAAGCGCAGCGGAAGGCCCAGAAGTCCGTGGCACAGGCAGAGCAACATCTGACCAAGGTGGAGCCGTAAGGACGATGATCCCAGGTGGAGCCGAGGGTCCAAAGTGGAGCCGGGGGGACAAAGGAGCCTGTTGGAGTCATTATGATGGTCATAGGTGGAGCTGAGGAGCCAATGTAAAGACAGGGGGAAGAGGGAGCCAGTGGGATACATGAGGACAATTGTCCCAGGTGGAGCCGAGGGTCCAAAGTGGAGCCGGGGGGACGAAAGAGCCAGTTGGAGACATGAGGTAGATGGTCCCAGGTGGGACGAGGTAGCCCGGTGGAGCCGTGAGGAAGGCATTCGCTCATGGTCCATGACAGGTGTCAGCATGGGCTCTAGATCTGCGATTGGCTCCTTTCCTGCCGTGGGACATCAGAGGATCACCTCTCTCCAGGTTCCTCTTCCTAAAATCAGGTAAGTCAAGGGGGCTGTAATAGTTCGCCGCTTCCAATATAGCGATTTAAATGTTACATGATCAAAGTTGGATTGCAGAGCGAGTTGACCAAAGCGAGACGTGTACTCCAGGTTAGGGAGGTTCTCTCGTGCTAAGGCCATACATTTCTCTACTAATTTCTCTACTTTCTTTTAGGTCTGGAGTTCTGTCACTGTAGATCCATAAAGGAAGATGAAGAAGAGGAGTGCAAATAAACGTGTGACTTTAATAAAACAAAACAAAGGCAGTATTCCAAATAGGGTAGCAATGTAGCTGTGTGCTTAACACAAACAACACCAGACAATGGCTAAACAGAACAAGATAACGAATATAATTACACTATTAGAGAACACAATGAATCGCCATGACAACCAATGTAGAACGTACCACAGGAAAACCACGAGAAACAACTTAAGAGTCCATGAAAACTAAACAAAAACACACTAAGCGTAACAAGACTATTGATAATGAAGAACTAAAGAGAAGCGCTGAGGATCATCCGCTCCGCTCACAGGACTCAGTTAAAGCAGCTCTAATGAACGCAGATGCTGAGGTGAGTCTCAGACCTCAGATCAAGGCACAGGTTCACTTTCATGTGCTGCTAATCAAACACTGAGCGCTGCCAGATCCACTCACGGCCCAGCGCTCATGAATATTCACATCAACACACATGCCAGCAGCACAGTAATTATTTACATGTGTGCATCTGTCGGACGTCCGTTCATTCATTAGCTGGAAATCTGATTCTCAGAGTCACACACACACACACACACACACACACACACACACACACACACACACACACACACACACACACACACACACACACACACACACTCCTCATATCGTCTGTGGTCATTCTGCTGTCATGAACTGAATATCACATACAGGTGTAGCGATATGAACACACACAGAGCGCCTGAATGAGTGTGTTTTACTGACCAGGGCATCGGGACTCTTCATCAGTTGTTCGTTTGCAGTAATTGGACTCTGCAGTTCACAAACAACATGATTTGTCTTGGTTTGGGCGCTGTGAAACGGCTTCAGATCAGATTTCACTGATATTACATTATTTTTCAAGGGCAGGCTTTCGGCGGTACAGGAATGAGTTCATATTTTTCCATTCTGTCTCTGTAAATCTGCCATTGATTCTCTCACATCAGATGGACTGGATTCAGGGTAAAAGCTTCACCCTATCGACCAGACCCCCATTAGGCCCGAAGCGCTGGACTTTATGGGTCTGGACTGAAACACTCTCTGAATGTGGAGCAGGTCACAGTTCATGTGACGCTTAACCTGTAATGCAATCCCATATCTGTGACAAATGACTAGAGTGAGGCGAACAAGACTCGCTAGTTCATGATATGACGCTTCACCACGAGAAGAGAAAAGCACAAGCAATGCCGTCCGCCTCTGCTCTGTCAGACGCAGAAATCTGCATATTCTCCGAGAGCTGAAATGAACAGAGTTTATTATGCGTGAATATGTCTGACACCATCAACATGAAAAATGACTCATTGAGATTAATAAAGAGCAGATGCAGCTGCAGTCAGACGTGAACACACACCATCACTCACCATCAGACTGGAGCATCTCACATGTGTTCGGCATTTCATTAAACATCCAGCCGCATTTAAAACGCATTTATCAGCGACTCTGGATATTCTACAGTAATATTACAAGTGTGAAAGCTTTCAAATCACACGCTGCAGTGAGTGAGTGAGTGAGTGAGTCATCTGTGCTGATTCAGTGAGTCATCTGAACTGGTTCTATGAATAATCAGTAATGATTAAGTGAGTCAACAGGGCAGATTTAGTGAGTCATCTGAACTGGTTCTATGAATCATCTGGAATAATATAGTGAGTCATCTGATCTAATTCAGTTAGTCAGCTGGGCATATTTAGTGAGTCATCTGAACTGGTTCTAAGAATCATCTAAAGGCCGATTCACACTGCACCAACAGATGCAGACCAATACCGACAGTCACCAGATTAAAGTCTGTCACTTCTCAGTCATTCTAATTCTGAATCAGCATGTTCAATTGCGAAAACAAGCTCAGACAGACGGGCTAACACACTGAGCCGACAAAACCTGACAAAGTGTCTGCTGCCGTCTGTGAGTGCAGTGTGAATTGGCTATAAAAAGTTTTTAGTGATTTATGTGTTCTGATTCAGTGAGTCACCTGAACTGATTTAGTGAGTCATCTGAGCTGATTCAGTGAACGACTAATGGTGCGTTCACACCGGACGCGATTCGCGCGAGTGATTTACATGTTAAGTCAATGCAGAGACGCGAAATGGCATTCTGCGGTGCGATTCGCGCGAATGAGGCGGCGCGATTCGCGCAATTGAGGCGGCGAGAAGGACGCGACTTGAGCGTTTTGAACGCGCGATTCGCGCGAATCGCTCAAGTTGAAAAATCTGAACTTTGGCGGATATTTCGCGCCGCGTTAACCAATCAGGAGCTTGCTCTAGTAGTGACAACAATGAGGAGAAAATCTGTATATTAATATCTGGTTCAGACAATATGATTATCACTGTGATAACATTAAATGACATGAAACACAACCCAGTCTCTTTTTGTTAAATGCAAGTTTATGTATGATCAATAATACAAAAGTATAAGTAATGTATAACAAGCTATACATGAAATAAAGCAAACAATGCAGTCAAACATTCAAAGTCAGTGCTAGTAGGCTAACGTTACAACTGCAACGTACAGTTATAGCCTAAAAATATAAAGTAATGAAACTTATCTTTGCCCTCAGCCTAAACGATTTGCCAGGGAACAAATTATAGATCCATGAGACCAAAGATCGGCCGTTACAAGACGAATTATAGCTCGAGACACACCACAGAGACATCAGAGCCAGCGGTAGACGGCAGAAGGACTGGCCGAGGAAAGGTTGCCCTCGCCGGCTTTCACGTGCGCTGAGCGCCGCTGTCCGCTGGAGCTCACAGCTCCGACAACGGCAGATAAAATGTTCAAATAGGCACTGTTTATGTAAATAAACCACATATTTGAGCTTTAAACAACTACATTATCGACTGAAAAAGTCTTAAAACTACGTTTTGTCACACATTAACAGTAGATATGAACAAAAAAAAAGACATGTAAACACAGCCCATGTCAGCCATTTCTCAACGAGACGAGCTGCTGGCGGAAGCCCCGCCCATGACGCGAATTCACATCTGTTGTGCAGTGAATGTCACGCGCGATTCGCGCGAGTAAACTCAAAATGTACACGCGTCCACCTTCGCGTGATTAGCGCGAATTATTCGCGCGAATCGCGTCCGGTGTGAACGCCACATAAGTGATCTGGTCCATTGAGTCATCGGAGTTGATTAAGTGAGTGAGTGAGTCATCTGAGCTGATGCAATGAGTCATCTGAGCTGATTTAGTGAGTCATCTGAGCTGATTTAATGAGTCATCTGAGCTGATTTAATGAGTCATCTGAGCTGATTTAATGAGTCATCTGAGCTGATTTAATGAGTCATCTGAGCTGATTTAATGCGCGAGTAAGTGATCAAAACTGGTCCATTGAGTGATCTGGGTTGATTAAGTGAGTGTGTGAGTCATCTGAGCGGATGCAAGGAGTCATCTGAGCTGATTCAATGAGTTATCTGAGCTGATTTAGTGAGCTAGTGAGTCATCTGAGCTGCTTTAGTGAGAGAGTGAGTCACCGGAGCCGTTTCAATCAGTCATCTGAGTTGATTAAGTGAGTGAGTGAGTGAGTGAGTCATTGAGTGGATGCAATGAGTCATCTGAGCTGATTCAATGAGTCATCTGAGCTGATTTAGTGAGTGAGTCATCTGAGCTAATTCAATGAGTCATCTGAGCTAGTTCAAGGAATCTTCTGAGCTGATTTAGTGAGTGAGTCATCTGAGCTAGTTCAATGAGTCATCTGAGCTTATTTAGTGAGCGAGTCATCTGAGCTAGTTCAATGAGTCATCTGAGCTGATTTAGTGAGCGAGTCATCTGAGCTAGTTCAATGAGTCATCTGAGCTGATTTAGTGAGTGAGTCATCTGAGCTAGTTCAATGAGTCATCTGAGCTAGTTCAATGAGTCATCTGAGCTGATTTAGTGAGTGAGTCATCTGAGCTAGTTCAATGAGTCATCTGAGCTGATTTAGTGAGTGAGTCATCCGAGCTGATTTCGTGAGTGAGTCATCTGAGCTGATTTAGTGAGTGAGTCATCTGAGCTGATTTAGTGAGTGAGTCATCTGAGCTGATTTAGTGAGTGAGTCATCTTAGCTGATTTAGTGACTGAGTCACCTAGAGCTAGAAGAAAGACAGTAACAGAAGAAGTATGTCTGAATTCACAGTAATAAAGTATTAAAGTATTTAAAGAGTAGGCAAAAAGTACCTGCATGATCTACTACTTCCGGGGAGATTCTGAAGTGTGCATATGATGGACAATTTGCTATCCCATGAGGCCACAGCAGAGGATTTTTGAATGAAGTGATGCTGGTAGGTCACGTGATAATGACAACATGGCGAATATAGTACGTCCAGATTACATTCAGACTACACACACTCAAACTGTATAGAACATACTTTTATAGCGGCCGTGAAGTAATGACGTCTACTCCAGAGAGAGTGTGATTTCAGACGCATGACTCCTGTGCTTTATAGAGCAATCATTATAAAGAACCTCACCAACGGAGCGATTCTTTGGTAAACTGAGCATCATGACTCTCCACACATCAACCTCCATCTGAAACACATCCCAACCGCACAGAATCATGGGTAATCAGAGCTGAAGTGGACGCGTTCAGAGAGACGGCGACTCCTTCAGGGTTTAATTAGCAGATTAGTTGGATCAACACAGACTCATCAGACTGAGCTCAAGAGCGGTTTACTCAAGCACTACTCAAGGAAACAAGGCAAATGACCCAAACACACATCAAGTGAAGAGCGCTGGTCCGATGGGATGTTTGTTTAAGGATCGCCAGCTGTCAGGAGTCAATCCTCATCAGACGGATTCAGCTCAAATCACCGACCCAAACACTCCTGACTGGACGTCTATCAGAACGAATCAGGAATGCTTCTCTTTCATTCTCTTCACATGCCACAAGCCAAGAATCGGCAGCTCCACCAATCCTCAGCAGCCAATCACAATGCCTGTCAGACGCACCAATCAGCCGAGGGCAGGAAGTCCAGAGCAGACGTGCCCACCCAGCGCCAGCGCTCCTTTCTCATGATAAACAGCCGTCATGTCCAGGCTTTGTCACGTCTGGCTTCAGTGTCTGCTTTATGGCATGGTAAAAATGCATTGTGCCATTGAGCGGGGACTTTGACCGTGACATGAGCAGGAGGAGGTCCATCAACCTCTGACCGCACGGACCCCACACTCTCCGTCCAGAACAATGGTCCCAGCAGGCCGAGCGGGACCATCAGCGGTACTGGACTCGCTCTACAACACCTCCATTAAAGCCTGAGAGAGTCTGAGCTCAGCCGCCAGGAATCTTCACAGCTCTCGCTCTCCTGACTCGGACATTAGACCGGACAATAACACAAGCCATTCCTGGCCGTTATATCCAGGAGTTCGGTCCGGTGCGGTGGGTTTAACTGGAATACAGACACACTGTGATGAGTGGAGACGGGATGAAGGTCTTAAAGCATTTAAAGGGTTAGTTCACCCAAAAATGTAAATTGTGTCATTAATGACTGAGCCTCATGTGGTTGGACACCCGTCAGACCTCCGTTCATCTTCAGACACAAATGAAGATATTTTAGTGTAAATCTGATGCTCTGAAAGGCCTCCATTGGCTCAACTTTACACTCTCAAGACCCTTAAAAGACACTAAAGACTAAAGTTACAAAGTCCATCTCACTACAGCGGCTCTACAATAACTTTATGAAGACGAGAATAGTTTCTGTGCGCAAAAAAAACCCTAAATAACGACTTATATAGTGATGACGATTTCAAAACACGGCATCATGAAGCTTCGAAGCGTTATGAATCAGTGAGTCGATTCATGATTCGGATCGCGTGTCAAACCGCCAAACTGCTGAAATTTGGCGATTCAAACTGCTGAATCGACTCACTGATTCATAACGCTCTGAACTGCTGAATCGACTCGCTGATTCATAACGCTCTGAACCGCTGAATCGACTCGCTGATTCATAACGCTCTGAACTGCTGAATCGACTCGCTGATTCATAACGCTCTGAACGGCTGAATCGACTCGCTGATTAATAACGCTCTGAACCGCTGAATCGATTTGCTGATTCATAACGCTCTGAACAGCTGAATCGACACACTGATTCATAACGCTCTGAACCGCTGAATCGACTCGCTGATTAATAACGCTCTGAACCGCTGAATCGATTTGCTGATTCATAACGCTCTGAACAGCTGAATCGACTCACTGATTCATAACGCTCTGAACCGCTGAATCGACTCACTGATTCATAACGCTCTGAACCGCTGAATCGACTCGCTGATTCATAACGCTCTGAAGCTTCATGATGCCGTGTTTTGAAATCGTCATCTCTATATAAGTCGTTATTTAGGGTTTTTTTGCGCACAAAAACTATTATCGCCGAATCATAAAGTTATTGTAGAGCCGCTGTAGTGAGATGGACTTTGTAACTTTAGTCTTTAGTGTCTTTTAAGGGTCTTGAGAGTGTAAAGTTGAGCCAATGGAGGCCTTTCAGAGCATCAGATTTACACTAAAATATCTTCATTTGTGTCTGAAGATGAACGGAGGTCTGACGGGTGTCCAACCACATGAGGCTCAGTCATTAATGACACAATTTACATTTTTGGGTGAACTAACCCTTTAAGCAGCTCAGGGTGAGCACCAGCTCATCAGGAAAACCCATCTGTGCTGTGATAAACCGAGCTGAAGCCACAGACGCACACATGATATAATGTTATTGTGTCATTTAGCAGTAATTACTGAGTGTTGTGTTATTCCTACGGCTGAGTTTCATCATCTCACCATGGCAACAGTCACACACACACGCTGACATCATCAATGTGAGACACATATTTCACTGTCAGAGGAACAACTGCGGCTCAGCATGAGCGTCTACGGCGAGCGCTGAGAGACATTCCATCATTTCCTCTGTTCTTCAGTAACAAAGCCCCGCCCGTAAACGCCCGAGTGGCGCAGATCCATCAGCTGACGCTTTAAAGTCAGACGCCGCTGTAAAACACTCAAGCACAAAAGATGTAGAATCAGCTTTGGGCTGAATGGCCTAACCTTGCAGGACTTCAGACGCCTCTCTAGCGTCTCTTTCTTCTGCTGATTGTCATGCAGATGTTGTGCTGGAGGATCTGTGTTTCAGACCTCATTACAGTTCAGCCTGTTGTTGGACACACAAGCTAACACATAAATCTGACCGCCTCTTTATGTCATACGTGCACACGATGATGGGCTCTTTGATATTTCTGAGGGCCGTCGAGATGTCCTGTAAGTTGCGAGGTGGGGCCTCCATGGATCCCACATGTGGCCGGTTCTCCACTGGTCCTCCATGACCCTGTGGCCGGTTCTCCACTGGTCCTCCATGACCCTGTGGCCGGTTCTCCACTGGTCCTTCATGACCCTGTGGCCGGTTCTCCACTGGTCCTTCATGACCCTGTGGCCGGTTCTCCACTGGTCCTTCATGACCCTGTGGCCGGTTCTCCACTGGTCCTTCATGACCCTGTGGCCGGTTCTCCACTGGTCCTCCATGGATCCCATATGTGGCCGGTTCTCCACTGGTCCTTCATGATCCTGTGGCCGGTTCTCCACTGGTCTTTCATGACCCTGTGGCCGGTTCTCAACTGGTCTTTCATGATCCTGTGGCCGGTTCTCCACTGGTCCTTCATGACCCTGTGGCCGGTTCTCCACTGGTCCTTCATGACCCTGTGGCCGGTTCTCCACTGGTCCTCCATGGATCCCACATGTGGCCGGTTCTCCACTGGTCCTTCATGACCCTGTGGCCGGTTCTCCTCTGGTCCTCCATGACCCTGTGGCCGGTTCTCCACTGGTCCTTCATGACCCTGTGGCCGGTTCTCCACTGGTCCTTCATGACCCTGTGGCCGGTTCTCCACTGGTCCTTCATGACCCTGTGGCCGGTTCTCCACTGGTCCTTCATGACCCTGTGGCCGGTTCTCCACTGGTCCTTCATGACCCTGTGGCCGGTTCTCCACTGGTCCTCCATGACCCTGTGTCCGGTTCTCCACTGGTCCTCCATGACCCTGTGGCCGGTTCTCCACTGATCCTTCATGACCCTGTGGCCGGTTCTCCACTGGTCCTTCATGATCCTGTGGCCGGTTCTCCACTGGTCCTTCATGACCCTGTGGCCGGTTCTCCACTGGTCCTCCATGGATCCCATATGTGGCCGGTTCTCCACTGGTCCTTCATGATCCTGTGGCCGGTTCTCCACTGGTCCTTCATGACCCTGTGGCCGGTTCTCCACTGGTCTTTCATGACCCTGTAGCCGGTTCTCCACTGGTCTTTCATGATCCTGTGGCCGGTTCTCCACTGGTCCTTCATGACCCTGTGGCCGGTTCTCCACTGGTCCTTCATGACCCTGTGGCCGGTTCTCCACTGGTCCTCCATGGATCCCACATGTGGCCGGTTCTCCACTGGTCCTTCATGACCCTGTGGCCGGTTCTCCACTGGTCCTTCATGATCCTGTGGCCGGTTCTCCACTGGTCCTTCATGACCCTGTGGCCGGTTCTCCACTGGTCCTCCATGACCCTGTGGCCGGTTCTCCACTGGTCTTTCATGACCCTGTGGCCGGTTCTCCACTGGTCTTTCATGATCCTGTGGCCGGTTCTCCACTGGTCCTTCATGACCCTGTGGCCGGTTCTCCACTGGTCCTTCATGACCCTGTGGCCGGTTCTCCACTGGTCCTCCATGACCCTGTGGCCGGTTCTCCACTGGTCCTTCATGACCCTGTGGCCGGTTCTCCACTGGTCCTTCATGACCCTGTGGCCGGTTCTCCACTGGTCCTTCACGACCCTGTGGCCGGTTCTCCACTTGTCCTTCATGACCCTGTGGCCGGTTCTCCACTGGTCCTTCACGACCCTGTGGCCGGTTCTCCACTGGTCCTCCATGACCCTGTGGCCGGTTCTCCACTGGTCCTTCATGACCCTGTGGCCGGTTCTCCACTGGTCCTCCATGACCCTGTGGCCGGTTCTCCACTGGTCCTTCATGACCCTGTGGCCGGTTCTCCACTGGTCCTTCACGACCCTGTGGCCGGTTCTCCACTGGTCCTCCATGACCCTGTGGCCGGTTCTCCACTGGTCCTTCATGACCCTGTGGCCGGTTCTCCACTGGTCCTCCATGACCCTGTGGCCGGTTCTCCACTGGTCCTTCACGACCCTGTGGCCGGTTCTCCACTGGTCCTCCATGACCCTGTGGCCGGTTCTCCACTGGTCCTCCATGACCCTGTGGCCGGTTCTCCACTTGTCCTTTATGACCCTGTGGCCGGTTCTCCACTGGTCCTTCATGACCCTGTGGCCGGTTCTCCACTGGTCCTTCATGACCCTGTGGCCGGTTCTCCACTGGTCCTTCATGACCCTGTGGCCGGTTCTCCACTGGTCCTTCACGACCCTGTGGCCGGTTCTCCACTGGTCCTTCATGACCCTGTGGCCGATTCTCCACTGGTCCTCCATGACCCTGTGGCCGGTTCTCCACTTGTCCTTTATGACCCTGTGGCCGGTTCTCCACTGGTCCTTCATGA
>JARQWZ010003968.1:117500-122500 GCA_033150135.1 Gobio occitaniae
CAGACGACGGGACGAGATCAGACGACGGGACGAGATCAGACGACGGGACGAGATCAGACGACGGGACGAGATCAGACGGGGCGAGATCAGACGACGGGACGAGATCAGACGACGGGACGAGATCAGACGGGGCGAGATCAGACGACAGGACGAGATCAGACGACAGGACGAGATCAGACGACAGGACGAGATCAGACGACAGGACGAGATCAGACGGGACGAGATCAGACGACAGGACGAGATCAGACGACAGGACGAGATCAGACGACAGGACGAGATCAGACGACAGGACGAGATCAGACGACGGGACGAGATCAGACGACGGGACGAGATCAGACAACAGGACGAGATCAGACAACAGGACGAGATCAGACGACGGGACGAGATCAGACGACGGGATGAGATCAGACGACGGGACGAGATCAGACGACGGGACGAGATGAGACGGGGCAAGTTCAGACGACAGGACGAGATCAGACGACAGGACGAGATCAGACGGGGCGAGATCAGACGGGACGAGATCAGACGACGGGATGAGATCAGACGACGGGATGAGATCAGACGACGGGACGAGATCAGACGAAGGGACGAGATCAGACGACGGGACGAGATCAGACGACGGGACGAGATCAGACGACGGGACGAGATCAGACGACGGGTCGAGATCAGACGACGGGACGAGATCAGACGACGGGACGAGATCAGACGACAGGACGAGATCAGACGACGGGACGAGATCAGACGACGGGACGAGATCAGACGACGGGACGAGATCAGACGGGGCAAGATCAGACGACAGGACGAGATCAGACGACGGGTCGAGATCAGACGACAGGTCGAGATCAGACGACAGGACGAGATCAGGCGACAGGACGAGATCAGACGACAGGACGAGATAAGACGACGGGACGAGATCAGACGACGGGACGAGATCAGACGACGGGTCGAGATCAGACGACAGGACGAGATCAGACGGGTCGAGATCAGACTGGGCGAGATCAGACGACGGAACGAGATCAGACGGGGCAAGATCAGACGTCAGGACGAGATCAGACGACGGGTCGAGATCAGACGACAGGACGAGATCAGACGACAGGTCGAGATCAGACGACGGGACGAGATCAGACGGGGCGAGATCAGACGGGACGAGATCAGACGACGGGTCGAGATCAGACGACGGGACGAGATCAGACGGGGCGAGATCAGACGACAGGACGAGATCAGACGACAGGACGAGATCAGACGACTGGACGAGATCAGATAATGGGACGAGATCAGACAATGGGACGAGATCAGACGACGGACGAGATCAGACGACTGGACGAGATCAGACGACAGGACGAGATCAAACGACAGGACGAGATCAGACAATGGGACGAGATCAGACGACGGGACGAGATCAGGCGACGGGACGAGATCAGACGACAGGACGAGATCAGACGACGGGACGAGATCAGACGGGACGAGATCAGACGACAGGACGAGATCAGGCGACAGGACGAGATCAGGCGACAGGACGAGATCAGACGACAGGACGAGATCAGACGACAGGACAAGATCAGACGACAGGACGAGATCAGACGACAGGACGAGATCGGACGACAGGACAAGATCAGGCGACAGGACGAGATCAGGCGACAGGACGAGATCAGACGACAGGACGAGATCAGACGGGGCGAGATCAGACGACAGGACGAGATCAGGCGACAGGACGAGATCAGGCGACAGGACGAGATCAGACGACAGGACGAGATCGGACGACAGGACGAGATCAGACGACAGGACGAGATCAGACGACAGGACGAGATCAGACGACGGGACGAGATCAGACGGGACGAGATCAGACGACAGGACGAGATCAGACGACAGGACGAGCTCAGACGACAGGACGAGATCGGACGACATGACGAGATCAGACGACAGGACGAGATCAGACGGGATGAAACTGATGCTCTTCCTCAGGGTTTCTGTCTAAACATTATTAGACCAACACACATTTACTGGAGGAGCAAAACTGTATTAAAATGCCGTGTTTGTGTTAGACCTCTGCCGATGGGTCTGCTCCTCATGTGCTGATCTGAGAATGTTTAGACAGAAACCCTGAGCGAGAACTGTCCTCAGATCAGCTCCAGTCGCTGTCCCAGGATTCCTCTGGCTGTGAAGAAAGGCTGATTGGTCTCAGTGAGGCAGTGAAAGCAGGAGAGAGACAAGCTGTCAGTGTGTGTGGATTAAACACCCCTCGCTGTTCACACCCCGCCCACCGACACACACTCACTCACTCACACTCTCACTGACTCTCTCTCTCTCTCTCTCTCTCTCTCTCACACACACACACACACACACACTCACACACACAGGTGTGTTTTCACTGCTGTGTTTCTCTCGTGTCTGTAATCTGAGCTCTTCCCGTGGAGTCAGTCTGTCCATCAGACCTGCTCAATACACTTCCCGCTCACGCATCATTACTGACAACAACAACAACAACAACAACAACAACAACAACATCAGCAGCAGCCTAATGGACAAACCCGAAAACACACACACATGCATTTAGGCACAGAGCTGTTAGTGTTTAATGTAGAAATGTCGAGTACACTTTACTTCATTTATTTTTCTTGCAGTGCAGAATGAGAGAGAGTGAGTGTGTGTGTGTGTGTGTGTGTGTGTGTGTGTGAGTGAGAGTGTGTGTCTGTGTGTGTGTGTGTGTGTGTGTGTGATCTCTGAGGAGGGGGACGCGCAGGACAAAGATGGTCTGTTTGGTGTGTGTGTGTGTGTGTGTGGTTGGTCTTTATCTTTGGTAAGAGTGTGTCGGGATCCTTAAGTTCAGCAAGAAAAAGAGCTCTGGAATGTTCTGTTTAGGGCTTCCCAGCATGCACCGCTGCACTCTGCGTGACCTCTGCTTGACCTCTCCATCACCTCAGAAACACGTCCCTCAGTAAACATCAGCAATAATCGTTTACAATTGTGTCTGATACAATTGTGGGTCACTGGTGTAGTGTCTGATTGTGATGGGTCACTGGTGTAGTGTCTGATTGTGATCGGTCACTGGTGTAATGTCTGATTGTGATGGGTCACTGGTGTAGTGTCTGATTGTGATGGGTCACTGGTGTAATGTCTGATTGTGATGGGTCACTGGTGTAATGTCTGATGGGTCACTGGTGTAGTGTCTGATTGTGATCGGTCACTGGTGTAATGTCTGATTGTGATGGGTCACTGGTGTAATTTCTGATTGTGATGGGTCACTGGTGTAATGTCTGATGGGTCACTGGTGTAGTGTCTGATTGTGATCGGTCACTGGTGTAATGTCTGATTGTGATGGGTCACTGGTGTAATTTCTGATTGTGATGGGTCACTGGTGTAGTGTCTGATTGTGATCGGTCACTGGTGTAATGTCTGATTGTGATGGGTCACTGGTGTAGTGTCTGATTGTGATGGGTCACTGGTGTAATTTCTGATTGTGATGGGTCACTGGTGTAGTGTCTGATTGTGATGGGTCACTGGTGTAATGTCTGATTGTGATGGGTCACTGGTGTAGTGTCTGATTGTGATGGGTTACTGGTGTAATGTCTGATTGTGATGGGTCACTGGTGTAATGTCTGATTGTGATGGGTCACTGGTGTAGTGTCTGATTGTGATGGGTCACTGGTGTAGTGTCTGATTGTGAGGGGTCACTGGTGTAATGTCTGATTGTGATGGGTCACTGGTGTAATGTCTGATTGTGATGGGTCACTGGTGTAATGTCTGATTGTGATGGGTCACTGGTGTAGTGTCTGATTGTGATGGGTCACTGGTGTAGTGTCTGATTGTGATGGGTCACTGGTGTAATGTCTGATTGTGATGGGTCACTGGTGTAGTGTCTGATTGTGATGGGTCACTGGTGTAATGTCTGATTGTGATGGGTCACTGGTGTAATGTCTGATTGTGAGGGGTCACTGGTGTAATGTCTGATTGTGATGGGTCACTGGTGTAATGTCTGATTGTGATGGGTCACTGGTGTAATGTCTGATTGTGATGGGTCACTGGTGTAATGTCTGATTGTGATGGGTCACTGGTGTAATGTCTGATTGTGATGGGTCACTGGTGTAGTGTCTGATTGTGATGGGTCACTGGTGTAATGTCTGATTGTGATGGGTCACTGGTGTAATGTCTGATTGTGAGGGGTCACTGGTGTAATGTCTGATTGTGATGGGTCACTGGTGTAATGTCTGATTGTGATGGGTCACTGGTGTAGTGTCTGATTGTGATGGGTCACTGGTGTAGTGTCTGATTGTGATCGGTCACTGGTGTAATGTCTGATTGTGATGGGTCACTGGTGTAATTTCTGATTGTGATGGGTCACTGGTGTAATGTCTGATGGGTCACTGGTGTAGTGTCTGATTGTGATCGGTCACTGGTGTAATGTCTGATTGTGATGGGTCACTGGTGTAATTTCTGATTGTGATGGGTCACTGGTGTAGTGTCTGATTGTGATCGGTCACTGGTGTAATGTCTGATTGTGATGGGTCACTGGTGTAGTGTCTGATTGTGATGGGTCACTGGTGTAATTTCTGATTGTGATGGGTCACTGGTGTAGTGTCTGATTGTGATGGGTCACTGGTGTAATGTCTGATTGTGATGGGTCACTGGTGTAGTGTCTGATTGTGATGGGTTACTGGTGTAATGTCTGATTGTGATGGGTCACTGGTGTAATGTCTGATTGTGATGGGTCACTGGTGTAGTGTCTGATTGTGATGGGTCACTGGTGTAGTGTCTGATTGTGAGGGGTCACTGGTGTAATGTCTGATTGTGATGGGTCACTGGTGTAATATCTGATTGTGATCGGTCACTGGTGTAATGTCTGATTGTGATGGGTCACTGGTGTAATGTCTGATTGTGATCGGTCACTGGTGTAATGTCTGATTGTGATCGGTCACTGGTGTAATGTCTGATTGTGATCGGTCACTGGTGTAATGTCTGATTGTGATCGGTCACTGGTGTAATGTCTGATTGTGATGGGTCAC
>JARQWZ010003968.1:130000-132255 GCA_033150135.1 Gobio occitaniae
CGCGCAGCGTCTCTCGGGCACGCGCAGCTGACGCGTTGTTTTGAGGTTTCTCACTGGATGCGCTGGGACGAGGCTCAACATGACTGGAGATTTCCCACAATTCACCCAGGCGTCCCGAGAACACACACACACACACACAGATGAAGAGCTGGTGTTATTCACTGAGCCGAGGCTCTTCTGACACACACAGACACACACACACACACACACACACACACACACACACACACACACACACACACACACACACACACACACACACACACACACACACACACACACAGGCTCTTTATGGGAATCGGTGCTTCCATGACGAATCTTTCCATTGCACAAAACACTCTTTATAGAGATTTTTAGAGGATTCAATTGTTTGTCAAAATGGTTCTTTTAAGTTCTGAGAGGATCCTAAATGTTTTGGAATATTATATATTAGTAAGAAAAGGTTCAAAAATGGACCTTTTGAGGTTCCTGGAGATTGCAGCTGTGGGGAACCTTAAAGGTGCATTAATGAACCTCTTTAGATACGCTATATGCATGTTTATTATTATTATTACTAATTTAATCTCATTTCACAACACAGACCAAACATATTATTCTCCATGAAATATTTATTTTATATAGACACTGAACACAAAGTACAAATTAAGACTTATTAAAACTAATATAGAATATTCAGTTTCAATGAAAAAAACTAAAACATTAACAGAATGCAACTGAATATTCACAATATTTAGGGAACAAATATAATGTTCACAACCCACTTCATGTGTGTACATGCACTATACACACCCACACACTTTTGGTTATATATTTATACATATTCAGAATATTTAGGAAAAGAAATGAATGCTTATAACAAACCATCCCATATATATATATATATTCAGTCAAACAAAAAAATGGCCATGTTGATCCCGCTGGGTGGTGTTATGGTTTCTGCGTTATGGCATAATAAAAGCTTTTCAACAAATGTTTGCCCAATGTTAGAATGTTTTGTCAAAAACCAATAATGAATGTTTTGGTTGAAGAACCCTATTGTAGAACCCAGAAGAGTAAAACCCCAGGGGATGGGTTTAGACGTCATAAATCACTCGACGATGTGTTGACTCTGTAGTGAACCTGCACTCATTCAAGGAGAAAGAGCAGGAAACATACTTTTAGAAGAGATATAGAGATCAGAAGATAGAGAAGCAGGACAGCAGCAGCCATTGAGAGACCTTTAATATGAAATATCCATGAATATGTGAATTGTGAATTGTATATTTATTCAGTATACATATTGATAATCATTACCTTTGTGTGCCAAATCAACATTTGGCTTGAGCCGACTGAGCTCAAATATCCCCACTTCTCTTCTGTGGCTCTCATTGATAACTTCCTCTGCCTCAGGGCAAGATTCTCCAGAATCTTCTTTTCAAAGTTTGCTTTCAAACTCTAATACAAGCACTTAACAAACAAAACAAGTATTAACACAAATGTTCAAATGTTCATTGCTCTGAAGTCATAATTTGGAATTCAATTCTACTCACTGAGGGCTGGATATGGTGATAGTGCTTGTTTTGTGGAATGAAGCCTCATGTAGTCTGTGCTCTCTTGCGTGTAAAAGTCTTCAAGCATTCTGTTCCTTCTCTCCGAGTGGATCTCTGTGCTGTATTCATCTTCTCCTGATTCACTCCATCAACAAACACACATGCACTCATTTAATAACTGTATACTTTCACCTATTCTTAAATTATTATAATTAGATTATTCTATCTGTGCCTATTACCTCTTCAGACCTTCTTATATTACAGATAGATCATCAGTCTAAAAAAAATAGCAGCAGACCAACTGAAAAAATCAGTCCTTACATTTGAAGCAAAAATGATAAAACACCACATTAAAACATTGAATTGTATAGAGCCAATGGCATATTTTGTTTAATTATAGCGCCACCAAGAGGCACAATCCAAAAAAAAATTTTCAAATTTATTTGTATAGCACTTTTCACAACACATATAGTTTCAAAGCAGCTTCACAGAAAATGCATGTGTCTACACAAACTTTAATGTGTCCTCGGAGTGAGCCCATACATGTGTGTGTCAATTTTGGTGAAAATATCTCATTTCATTTTGGAGTTTTAGACATTTATATGAAAATACATACACAAATTAAAGCTGCTAGCAGCGATGAAAGGGCCCTCGCACATGCAGCGCCACCCGGCTGGCAGGAAAGTGAAGTGGGCGACATGATAGGGAGTAATTGCCATATTTCTC